>JAZHYW010011165.1:0-52231 GCA_037355805.1 Ixodes ricinus | reverse complement strand
CCAGGGTGTCGAACCGGTCATTATTTCGGTTCGGTTCAGGTTCGGGTTCCGTAGCATTGTATTTTGTTCCGGTTCGGTTCCAGTTTAGGGTAGTGCATAATATCACTCCGGTTACCGGTTTTCGTACGTGCGAACCGGTTCGAACCGGTTCTAACTCGACCTTTGATATTGACCGAGCACTCTGCGGCTTTTCTGAGCACGAGATACTTGCAGCAGACCCATCCAATACTACTCCTCTTCAGGCGCGATAGAAAACTCTGCGACAGTGACGCGCAGACACCATTATCGTGGCATGTACTTGTAGCTGTTCTTAAGTGGAACTATATGCAAGCGTCGGGTTTCGCATTTATATGGTGTTTTTACTGCAAGACATGCAGTATTTCTGAACTCCGCCAGAAGAGGGCTATTTTACAGGATTGGTCTATAGACCCCTTCAAAAAAGAGATTGTAGCCGGTGCCGCATCTTTAATGTTCAGGCGTATAGCGCGTACTGCTCGCTTTCCGAAGCGACAAACACGCACGTGCTGGGCTGTGAATATCACACGCTGAGCTGTGATTTTGTAGCAGTAGAAAGGACCCTAGCTAGATTGCTGCCTCATAAGTTTTGGTTTGTTTCGCTCTGCACACACGTGTTTTTTTATACATGCTTCCTGTTTTCGGCGCCCTAATGCACGTGTCACAGCTGTGCCTCCAGAGTGGCTGACAGGGGAACGAGAGGAAACAAATGCCGTAACACACAGAAACAGGGACATCGGTGGACAGTTGGATAGTGCATGTTGAATCCCGTTAAAGCTGGCTGGCTGCACATCGGCCGGACAGGCCAATGTGTCAGTGACTGGGCACGTAGCGCGCACGCGCAGGAATGAAATCGTGACTATCATGGCAGCATCTTCGGGTTCCCGGCGGAAGCGCCGCTGTTCTAAAGATCATCGCATTGACGCTGCTGTCTACTCACCTTGACTTTTATCGCACTAAACAACGCTCTATGCAAATGACCCGGTCTGGATTCAGACCGGGCCGATGTACTGCACCTGTCAGCCACCGAACAAAGGTTTGCGGTAATGCCACCACAGCGAACGACGTGTTCTCAGATGCTCGTTTGAAGACGATGAAAGAGGGACTTGAAACAAAGTGAAAAATGGTTGAACAGGGCGACATGCGCGCGCTATGTCTGACGAACCTACAGAGGAAAAAATAAACAGAGACATTTTCTTTTCTCGTTAGCCGGCGAATCATCGCCGACCTGGCATTGCGTCCAACAATTTGTTTTGTAAGTAGAAACATTTTAGCAGGCACGTTGAAGAAAAAATGGTTTTCATTGAGATGCATTGCAGGCTACCCTGAAAGCTATGCCGATGCCTGGCGGGGTACTTGTCCCCCTTCCTTCCCGAGGTGTCGCTTTGCACCCAAGCCCTGAAGGTCACGTGGTGCGCTCTCGGTGCTCGATTGGCTAAATGGCTTATTGACTGCAACTGCGGTCCATCTGGAGGTCAAAACATTCGCCAGCGCGCGTAGGCCTCCGTGCACTAGCCTAGAGTGGCGAAAAATCCGCTCCTGACACTTGGACATTTCAGAGCGGTGCTTTAAGGACCTGCCAGCCGTCCCAACTACCATGCCATAGGGTCAATCCAGGAAACAAAGGAAAGGTGAAGCTCTCAGAACGATGATGTATTTTTTATGTATGCGTATGCAACAAAGGCAGGAAATGTAAGGAATATCTCAGAGTATGTAGAGATTAGTCATGCGCAGCTTATAAAAGTGGTAGTATACGCCTGTAACTTTTCTCATTTTGAAACCAATTATTGACACAATTGGCCCTGAACCGTTTTCGTTGAACCGGTATACCGCCACATCAAATTGAGGTTTCGTTCCGGTTTTGGAGTTCAATGTAGGCGTTTGATTTCGGTTTGGTTTGTTCCGGTTCGTTAAGAAATAACGGTTTTGATCTGGTTTTTCGCGGTTCAGGTTCGGGTTCCATTTCGACACCCCGCCAAAAACACTGCGGCCACCACGTGTTTTGAGCTCTGACAAAAACAACGCGAGGCTGCACTTCAAAGTTTGTTTGATCTCACTCTTGGTGAATATAGTGGACAGACACAAGGACATACATACAAAACTTTTACCGCTCGACAACCTATCCGTATCCAGCTCTGCTCTATCTGTATTTTCACGTGACATGACCCGCCGGAGTAACTCGGTTTCATTCGAGCAAGATTTAGAACACAGTCAGTATCTGCTGGGGCCACTGGCTGGGATGGCATCTGGTCGCAGAAGTGAGCCAATTCCTCTCTTTCTCTATCGCTCTGCGAAGAGAGAAACGTTTTGGTTTACTTGCCCGCCATATAGGGCTGGCTGGTAGCAGTGTTCTGTAACGTATTTACGTGTACTGCAGATACCTGTAACGCAGATAGGTGCAACACACTTCCTGTAACACAGGAGCATCACAAAAAGACTCACCAGCACAAAAAACAACAACATAAAAGGAAACCGTACAAAGCGTAGAAGTGCGTTGTTTCAAACCGAGGTCCCTCCAGTTGGGAATGCGATGCTGAACCAACTGCGTCATGAGCTAGTTTGAAATGTTAAAAGGCTGCGAGCGTGTTCGTAAATATGGTCTGAGGGTGTGCAGGAGGCAAAGGGGTTGAGAGCAAGCACGTGCTTTGGAAGAAACAGGAAGACGCGAAATAGCAGGACCAAAGCTGAGGTGTGCGACCGCAAGAGACGCGAGTTTTGTGTTCCACACGCGCTCGAGCGCGAGCTTTGGCAGGACTCTCTTTCACTGGCGCTACGCACGAGGATGCATGTTCGCGCCTTCAGGGCACAAAATGCTTACCAAGTTCATCTGTGCCACATCACTGCAAAACAACTGTTGTTGTTGTCCAGAGAAACAAACAAACAAACAAAAACAGGAGGACGCTTAAGCTTCGCCTTTAAGAATGGAACGCTAAAGCCGTGCAAGCGTATCTGCGTGTCATTCCACTTCTGGCTTTCATCGAGTGCGGACGTGGGATGGGAGGCTCTGCCGGAGCAGCGTCAGGAATGACTCTGTGTCTTCGGAGTATCAGATAATTTTGCCGCCTCTTCCAACTGGGCTAATGGTGCTCAACACTGTATTTCTTCACGCCGACGACCGGGGACGCCCGTACCGTGTAAAAGACTTCCACGACACCCTGAGTCTACTGGCCCTGCTCCTTGAGGTTCTTATTTCAGGGGCGTACCAGATGAACCACGTCTGGGCTGTGAACTTCAAGTCACCCGAGGTTAAGCGGACGATCCCCGCTGCGGGCGACCTCGTCGTCAAAGGTCGGTGATGCGTCGTCGTGGACCCGCCGAACACGGACGTTCGGGTCAAGGTTCATTGGCTGCTTCATTACGTTCCTGAAGACGAAATGAGAGTGGCACTTGCACCGTATGGCCAGGTGATCGACGTAAGAGCTGAGAAGTGGCGGGTTCAGGGTGTCATGGGCTGCGAGTCGATGACACGCACGGTTGTTATCCGGCTTCAGCCAGGGCTAGGGTTGGAAGACCTGCCCCACCAGCTGCGTATAGCCGGAGGGCCGGTTCTCGTCGTGGCGCCGGGTAGACCCCCGCTTTACCTGCGCTGTCAGCGGACCGGGCACATCAGTCGTGATTGTCGTTTGCCGAAGTACGTATCCTGCCATCGGTTCGGTCACGACGCGGATCGCTGCATCAAGACCTACGCGGCGGCCACATGCTTTGGTGGACAAGACGCCAATGCCGAGCATGTCATGGATGAAGCGGACGCCCAGGAAGCATTGGAAGGGGTGGCTCCCGCCACCGAGTCACCGGAAAGCACGGACACGGAGGTCGACCAGGCCGCGTCTGAGCACCCGCTTAGGGTGGCCGCTGCTTCATCGGTCGACGCATCCACAGGAAACCGGGAAGAGGCGCCAACCAATAAAGACGAGACGGCGACAAGAAATGCACCGCCGACGTTTAGAAATGGAGGGCCTCAGTTAAACACTGCGGTTCCTCCGGTTAACGACGTTCACATGGTGGACGCCAGCGGGCTGGCTGCGAAACGTGCTTCTAGTCCGAATCCAGAAGATTCGGACGAGAAGCACGTTGACAGCGGACCGACCCTGGCGGAGCCACCGGTGAAGGCGGCACCGCCTACATGGAAGCCCCTTCGACCCCCTCCAAAAGCTGTGCCCGAACCCAGGGATCTGGACAAAGAGGCCGGCTAAAGCGTCCCCGGGCCAGCTCCGGGTGAGGATCCGTCGACCAAGCGAATACCTGACACGCGAGGACGTCTAGCCTTATCGATAACCTGAAAGTAGCGACTCTAAATGTTCGCGGGTTTGCCTCGCGTCGCAAACAATACCAGGTCAGAAGGCTGCTAATTGATAATGGCATTGACATCCTCGCGATTCAGGAGACAAAGGTTGAAATCGATGAGGCAACCGCGTCCCTGCTGGCCCCCTTTTCTTTTACATTACTTCGAGGTTTGCGTCTCTCATGTCAATGGACTGTCCGGAAGATGTATGTTGTTCTTAAAAAAAGTACTTAAACGAGCGCGACCTCTCCCTCATTGTTGACAGCGAGGGTAGATTTGCTATTTGTGATTGCAGCTTGAGCAATGTTGGATGCAGAATAATAGATTTGTACGCGCCAAACGATGCTAAATCTAGAAAAGTAGTTTTTTTTTAAAGGATTCGCGCTTATCTATGCTGCCAAAGGAAAATCATTATGTTAGGAGATTTCAATTGTGTTTGTGATGTAAGAGACCGCTCTTTCATTTAATATACTCGTGCTGATATCTCATTGTCGTGTATTACACACGACAACGAGATATCAGCACGAGTATATTAAATGAAATAACAACCGAGTTTACTTTATATGATGTCGCAAATTATCAAAGAAATAACGCTGCATTGCGGTACACGCATTTTCAAGGCTCAAGTCATGCCCGTCTTTACAGAGCATATGTGTCAATTTAACTTTTAACTGTGTTTTACGACTACATTGTATCGCCCGTTTATTTCTCCGACCATCCATTGGTTTCTTATTCTTTTTTTGTCGGGGGCAGACAGGAAAACACGAGCTTTCAGTGGGAATTGTGGAAACTTAATAACAGTCTGCTTAAGGATGACGTGTTTAATCAGTCTATAGATGCATTATAAGTTAGGATGCATGACGGTAGAGAGAACCCCAGTACGAAGTGGGAATGGTTTAAACGGAAAGCTAAGCTAACTGCTATAGAACATGCTAGTACGCTTACGTACGGGACGATAGGAAAAGAAAAGCTGCTGTTAGATGATCTTCACCGCATTTCTAAACTGGAATGCGAATATCCTGGACAGTTTACAGATCAGCTGAGTAATGTGAAACAAAAAATTGCTGAATTTGAAACGGAAAAGTATAAAGGAGTACTCGTAAGAGCTCGAGCTGAGAAATACATTCTGGGGGAACAGCCAACCAAACGGGCACTAAGTGCAGATGCTAAGTATGCAAAAAACGAAAAACATCGCAGAGATAGAATACGATGGCCTGTCGAGTAGTCGCCCTGAAGTAATCGAAAAGTCTTTTATCGGATATTATAGCACTCTGTTTCGGCGACGGGAGCACGGCAATGACTCGCAGCTTAAAGATTATCTCGAGGCGATGCCCCGTCTAAGTGACGAGATAAAAAGGAGTGGCTGGAAGTTCCGATAAGTGCGGAAGAAATTCCGCGAGCAATCGACGACCTCCCGTCAAAAACTTCTCCGGGGCCCGACGGTCTGACAGCGGCTTTTAAAAAAGTACAGACATAATTGCAGACCATCTTCATGCTGTGATAATTGAGGTATGTGAGACAAATATGTTACTACCTTGTTTCTTAAACACACGCACTGTTCTCATACCCAAAGTTGACGATGAACAAAAATATTGAAACATATAAAAACTACAGGCCAATAGCTTTTTGTAATATTAGTTATAAGGTGCGAATTAAATCTTGAGCCCGGCGGTTGCAGAGCGTTATTTGTAAGATCGTGGGTGAACATCAGGCGTATAGCATCAGAGGTCGTTCGATTCTGACAATGCTCTCATTGCGAGAAGTATATTAGAGGTGTGTGACGAGGAACTAGATCAAGTTGCCATGATTCAGATCGACCTGGAGAAGGCCTTCGATCGACTGTGTACAACACAATGTATTGTATAAAATATTAGAACACGTTGGAGTAGGCAAAATAGTATTCAACTTTGTTCGCATGGCATATACAGGATACTACCCAGCTCGAAATTAACGGGAAGCTTACAACGCGTATTAGTGTACAGTCGTCCGTCAGACAAGGTTGCCCACTGTCCCCGTTGCTGTTTTGCATATTTCTCGAACCCTTTTCTAGAAACCTAATTAAAAATAGACACATAAATGGATTTTCTCTCCAAAATTTAGAAGTAAAACTTCTGGCTTACGCCGAGGATGTTGCTGTTTTTTTTTTTTCTTCTAAAGATAAGAAAAGTATTGTCGAAGCGGTGAGTGAAGTAAAGTCTTCCTGCGAGCTGACCGGTGCCTGCCGTTAATTGGCTAAATGCTGCGGCCTTTGGCATGGCACATGGGCCATGAAGCGCTAAGTTTTTGGAGATATCAGTTTTATGTGAACGCCAACTGAGTATCTTGGTGTTCCACTGCAACATTATAAAAGATCAAATGAATACTAGTCGACGGTAATTCAGGAGACACGAGAGAAAGCTGATCAATGGGGTGGGTCATGTCAATTTTTACGCTCGCCACTGTCGGCAACATATTTTTAATTGCAAAATTTTGGTATGTACTTCAAGTTTTGGCTTGCGCTAGAGTAAATGTGCGCTAGAGTAAATGTACAGAAATTACACCGTCTTTTCGCTGCATTCGTTTGGCGGGCGGGGAAAGAGTCTGTCACGACAATTTGTTTCGCTGCGTCAAGAAAGGTGGGCTGTCCCTATCACATCTATTTGTCAAGCAAGTTGTTTCGTGGTTTTTGTTTTTAGAGTGCAAACTATAATCCTTTTCTTCGTGCTGTCATTCAGACTAGACTTGCAGAGGAAATTCCTTCGTTCGTTGTTTCTACGTGTTACACAAAGCAAAAGACGAACTGGTCGTTTTCTTCGCGAGGTGATTGACGCCTGCCGGTTTTTGACTGTACGTTTCTCTCTTGAATATTTGTCGGGGGTCACCCGAAAACGCCTTACACGTGATATTATCGACACTGTCTTTCCTGTACCCGTGTACTGTTCTATGTTTCCTGCTGGCCCAGGGCAGGACGTGTTCTCTTCTTTAAGTTACACACAAACAAGTTCCCAGTAAAAACTTGGCTCCATCAGAAAAAAAAAACTGTTTGTCCCTAGGGGCGTTGAGTGCCTTCTGTGCAAAAAGTCTGAAACTACAAGACATGTATTTTCAGACTGCTGGGATGCCTTTCTTCTTTTGAGTGTTCTCAAGAGAAATATTAAAGAATATTTTATCTTAACGCCACATGGTATTAGGTTCCTTCCTGTTCACAAAGACAGCGAAATTCCGGTTGATCTTTTGACGCTTCTGGGCCTGCATGTAATATGGTGCAGTAGAATGGCTGTAAGACATGCTGCTGTGGACGCGTGGCCCGTTCGATTGTATTTCATGGAATCTGTTCGCCGCCTGAAATCTGTGCTTGCCACGTTAGAGGGTCCTGCCCGATATTGGACGCTCCAGAGAATCTGGAGAGAATTTTAACATCCATGCTGGAGCCCTATGTGTTGTGCGCGGCTTTTTATCATTGTGATTATTATTCATTGATTAAAAAAGAAGTCTCTGCGTGGCCTGTATACTCTGTTTCATACTTAGCGTGCAACGCTGTCAAAGCTACTGGCGCGAGCATGGGGCTTGATCTCGTTGATCATTTGAACTGCGTTCTCGCGCAAACAAAACCATAGATGAAGCCACGCGCTCGCGCCGTAGCTTTGACAGCGTTGCACGCTAAGTATGAAACAGAGTATAGTCAGTAGCGTGTCCGGCTAGGCCACGCAGGTCGTGGGTTCGAATCCAGCCTAAAAGTCTTCATTTTTTAAGGCAAATGGATTACTTTATAAACTGAAATTATCTGAGACATGCGGCGACCTTTAATTCGCATTACGCGTCATGTTATTTAATCACTTGCAATTCCACGCGTGACGTCACGTATCACGTGAGCGTTGTGGGTTTGAATTCCCGCGCGAGGTCATGTGGCTCTGACGTCATGACCCTATCGACCAATCAGGATTTTCGCGTCCCGTCAACGCCGACGCCGGCTTTTCTGCGACGCAACGTTCTTAACGCTCTCACGTTAAAAATCAAACAAACAAAGGATAGCCAGGGGATTTGTGTGCGTCTGCTACGGTCAAAAATCACTACCCAGCTATGCGGGATGGGAAAATCGAGGACGGTTAAAAGGGATAGGGTAATACATTTTGTGCTGTCATGTGCCTGTTGTCATGTTGTCATGTGCTTTTACCATGTGACAGCAAATAAATTTATTTGATTAGATCTGATTACCACTGCCTTTGCCCCAAGAGTACGGGAAAGGGGCGAATTTTGTTCGCAAAGGTTTTCTGAGACGGGCAGAGTATACAGCGAGATTTTGATGGCGTTCAAAATACCCAGGTGGTACAAATTCCCCAATGAGAGCCTCCGCCTTTTGCACGTCTCATACTGCTATTCTGCTAGGCGCGGCCTCGAGTGTTTAGCCACGACGGAATGTTGATAAAACTTATCGGGCCGTCAGTTTTGTCAAGCGTCTACGTCGGTCGACGTTACTGATAAGGCTTATCACAGGCTAAAACAAGGAATGTGGAATCGTGCAACGGCAAACCATAATAGAGGCGATGCTTCCAAAATGGCGGATTGTGGACGCAACACGCATAAAAGTAATATTTGCCGTATCTACCATAACGGCTGTGATTGGCGTTTACGGTCATTGCGTTCGCATTGATTCGAGTTAAAGGGGAGCTCCGGCGTCAATTTGAACGTTATCAACTGAACATATTTTTTAAAGCGCATAGGGCAGCAAGTTAATTTTCCCAAAAGTTTTAAATAATTTCTAATCGTACAAGTACGATGTAACCGAAACCGAAAGGAACCTGCAACTTTACTGGTCCGTCATCTTGTTGTGACGTCAGTCGTATATACGCCAGCGCAAGGGCAGCTTGAGTCTGTTTTGCCTAAATGACTTTAGTTTTGCCCAGCGTCAGAAGCAGTCAGTAGGCCGTCGCGATCTTCCGAGGGGAATAATGGACCACTATTCATCAAGCTTGTCTTAGTCAAGCAATGACCAGCAAATGTTATCATAATTTCCAGCATGAAATTTCCGACGATTCGCCGTTTGCATTCGATCCGCCGGCATCGCATATCCGAGGGGACCTCCCGTGGGGACTGCATTCGCGATCCGCCGACATGTGGACCCAGATGCCGCTTCGGAGCAGAATGACACGGAAGGTTTTATTTGCTAGCAAGGTGTGAACTGTTTTCTAGCACGACGCGAACGCTAGGAGCCAGCTTTCGCGTCGGATTGCTCGGACGCACTCCTTCGCGGAGACTTCTCGGTCGAAAACGAATAATATATCACACTTCTGCATTTCTTCGTGGTGTTATTGCACCCCATAGCCCATCATCAATCCCCCCCCCCTTTCATCGCATGCCGCAAACCGCCTAAACCAGACGCATTTCGCAAAACCACAGACGATCACTATCACTACAGCGCACAACGCCGTAAATGAGAGAGCGTACGTCGTCTGCTCTCGGATACAACATTTGACGTCACGAGTGCCCCTGCTCGTTGTTGTCAGTCGAGCGGCAGCGAGTGATTCGGAAGGGTACGGCGTAAACTTCAATATTAGTTTTCCATAAAGAAAACGAATATTTTGATTAAATATTTCGTAGACATACTCATGTGTGGACATTTAGTACATGGTGAAAATTTTATGAAAATCAATGCCCATCAATATTTCGCCGGAGCGAAATACTACAAGCCAATCATAATGCAGGGTGTATAATTGACGTAGTTAGAGACGTACGCTGACGAGCGCCAGCAAACTTATGTGGCCGGTCGGCAGCAGTAGCGCTCTGGGCTGGCGGGAAGGCCGCAAGTTCCGTCACCGATTGAACCAAAACGAAACTTCGTCGCACATTGGCCAGTACGTATCGGTCGTATCGTTAACACGCGTAAATGTTGACGACCCTTTAAACCCCGAATTTTGCTGCTGTTGCGCAAGTTCTGACTTTTCTGTACGTAGTCTGTAAGAAAGTGTTACGCTTGCTGCGCTTACGTTCGCGTGTATTACGAATGACCGGAGCGTTACGTTAGTATACGTTAACCACAGTTGGCGGATTGGAATCGCGGCTGAGGTGCCCGCAATCTGGCGGATGCTTATTGCGGAGAAGGATCGGTGGAACCGAGATTTCGGTTGCACAATGATCGATCCCCAGGTGGTCGAAATTAATCCTCAGTCCTCCGCTGGGGCGTGCCAGAGGTCCTTTTGTTGGTTTTGGTACGTAAAACCATAAATTTTACTTTTCGTCCGTACACTCAAAACATAGCTTTAGGGAATTTAGCATTCGGTTACGCAATACCGCTACCCCTCTGGCGAGCAAAATGGAATATTTTTCGTTCGCTGTTGGGTTGTGCGTCATTACGCTTTCTCACGTTGCTCGCGGACGCTAAGCTATCAGAATTTCATTAAAGGGCATAACTTTGTTAAAAAAAAAAAGCGATAAAAATCATTTTTATCGATTTGATAGGACACTGAAAGTGCGAGCTGCACCTTTTTTTGTTTTGTTTATTTGAACCTTCTAAAATTCTTTCGCGCGCTGTTTTTCAGCGTGTTGACTGATGCTGACACACGCTTCTAAACAACCATGGCTCGGGCATTACCGAACACTGCAGGGCCGCTTTTAGATGGATGCAAGCATTACGTGGTCCGCTCCGTACGGTAACGCTATGATAAAACTGCACGCTATAGTCGGACCGAGGGATACCGTGAACAACCGTTTATTATAGGTCGTCGGGACGGAAGGAACGCTACAGCTGTTTGTTTTTCGTTTTCGTCCGCTTTTGTATCGAATAAAATAATATGCGTTCTCGAAAGCAACAGCCAGACTTGCAAATAACTAATAAAAAAAAATCTTTCTTTATATTTTAAAAAAAGAAAAAAAAAGAAAAAAAGAAACAATACATAAGAAAAACGTTGAATTTTTTATGTATATTCATATTTTTCAAATGTTTTCATCTTTTGTTTAGCACTCACCTACTCGATGGGACGCCTAGTTTAGTTTGTAATTATGTGGTTTAAGGTGTTTACAATTCCATGAGCAGTCTTAAAATTTCGATGACAATTTCAACGTAAAGTGTACATAACGCAGGGTGGTAGCTTCCGGACGGCGACAGGTATTCATATCGCCAGTTGCACGGTGCTGCTGCCCTTACCCGGTTATTCGTTCGTAATCTTCTATAAGGCCGGTGGCGAGCCGTAGCGTTGCACGTAGAGCACGCGTCGTTAGAGCTACGGCAATACGAGAGATAAATGACGCCTCGCTTGGTGACCTGGCAACCCTATCGGAGGTGATGACGGAGTTATCTTGACGTCACTCGAGGGCTTGCGAAGGTATGTCCGTACAGCTGCGGCAAATCGACACAGTAGTTCGGGCTCGAAACAGAGTGTTGGGGCTGCCTCATATCCCTGCCCACTTTTTAAGGTAAGTCTTTTTGTCGAAGGCATGCTGATGCTGCATGCGCTTTGTGAACTCTTTTAGTTCGATGAAGCGGATCCTTATTCAAAATTTGTTCGTAGCCGCAACACGGTTGCTTTGAACTTTATTCACGAGACGAAGAATATGTTTGCGAAGTTCAGTTGGGATTCTTCGCTAGCGCGGGAGTTTTGCTCATGGCGGTTCACGGGGAAACATGAGCGACGATATAAAAGGGGAAATTGAATAGACGAATAGGTGCACCGATACCGGACGGAAGAAAGATTTTCACGGGCACATTTTTGTCAAGGAAAATTAAAGACACTTTTCCAAGTGTCCTTGATTTTCCCGCTCTTTCTATTGCTTATAAAAGTGCTGCTTTACTCCGGCATATATTGCACGGACCGGGAAATAAAAATAAATTCTTGTACCACAGAAAAAAAAAAAAGATACGGAAGTGCAATTTGTTACGAATCAACCGACCACATGAGGGTAGATCTCAATATAGAAGGATTGGAGTTGGACGACTTCATTAAAACTCAAAGTAAATTAAAAAAAAAAAAACTGAGCAGGTGGCGGTAAATATTTTTTAGTCGCCGACAGCTTAAAAAACGCGGGACGTGGATAATGATGTTCTCCAGGCTTTTTGCTTAGTGATTATTGTTTTTCAACCTTTTTATCGCCAAATGCCGCGATTTCATTTGTTGTGGAGCGATAATAATATGCTCGGGACTCCTCGCCACGCCACTCTTCCAGCAGGCACGTAGCCAGGATTTTGTTTCGGGGGGGGGGGGGGGGGCTGTCCATGACAAAATGCTGTATGAGCGGGAGGGGGAGAGGAGGCCCCAGCAAAATGGAGGATTTTCGGGGGGAGGGGGGGGGCTGGGGCCCCCATGCCCCCCCCCCCTGGATACGTGCCTGTCTTCCAGTGACTAGGCGTTTTCTTTAACGGGTCAGACGAACACCAATACAGTCCCCCTTTAAAACCGGGATGGGCGTAGTCAGCTCCACTAGTTTCCTTATCAGCAGGCATCCTGTGAGATTGCCGCATGGTTGCGCAACGGCCTCGCCCTGCAGCGCAAACGCATTCGAGTATCCGACCCCCGAAAGGTCTATATAGGGTCAGCGGTATGGGGTGTTTCGAGGCAAAGAAAGGCAATAGTGGGGCATCGCCTTGCAGAGAAGCGACACCCATATTTTGGGTTTAGAGAGGACCTCCTCGGCTATCTGCTTCTCGCAAAATTGCAGTTTTTTGCGGGGACATTTCTGGCTTTTAATTGTTTACACGAGGTGATGTGATCACTGCATTTAAAATATCTCCTTCTTGTGGACGGGCTGGCAATTTTCGATAGGACGAGAGGGCACAGTGTCGTTCATTTTCCCTCTAAACTTTCTCCTCGAGAAAAAAAAGAATCTTCATACGACAATTTTTACTTTTTTTTTTGCAATTTTTATGAAAGTATCTTTATATAATATAAAAACCAAACAATTTGAACGCAAGTTTTTTCTTTTTTTTTTTATAAAGATGTTTATGTTTTGTTTGACCTTCAGAAGTGCTAAGGCTGGATGGAAGCCGAAGCTTATAGTTTTGGCAGTTGGACAAACACAGCAACTGGCTGAGGCGAGGACTCGACATGTTTTGTTGATTGTATGTAGCTTTGTCGAATGTAGCTGCTAAAACGACCAATACTTGGAAAACAATCGGAACACGTACTAACTACCAAATTATTGTGATAACGACACTTTGAATTGTGCTTAGCAGTCTGAAGGCTATAATTAATCAGCTGTTTAAATCTGTCAGCCGAGCACGCGAGGCCGTAGTTTCACTTGTTTTCCGCGTCTACGAACGCTACTTCCCACACATATAAAGCTGTGTTCAAAACCGATCGCCGCACACTTTTCATAAATAACAGTTGTAACTCTACATGTAATGTATCAAGCTCACTTGCAAATCTCCGCGTCAAACGACCACGCCACGTCGAACGGGCAGCCGCCACCACGATCGTGGCTGACTTTTAGTCTGGAAGTCACGGCAGAACAAGACAAATACAGTTTCTTCACTAATTCCGGCAACCAAGCCACCCTCCATCTGACTTTTCCCAACAAAACGCGAACGTATTGCGATTAGTTTTGCAACATTGATAAGTGCGCTGACCGGCATGAGCGACGCGGTATCCTTCAAGATGGCGTTGGGGGCTATAGTTGCCTTTTCGTGAGACAGATGGCGTTGCTCAACGTATCTTGGGCTCATATATTAGCAGCGACATCGCGTTACAAACAATGACAAAAGGAGTGGACACATAGAAGGACAAACACAGCGTTGACTTACAACTGACGTTTCTTCTACTACTTCGTTGTAAGAAGCAGGACCATGGTACAAAGAAAACGAAACAAACATCCTGGAAACCTTCGCTCAACAGATTGACTACTTCACCAAGCAGTATAATTCTTTGGAATGCAGATAAAGAAACGGAAGGAGCGCTGATACACTTGTCATCGAGTTGCGCGATCTTCTCTGCCTCAATAATATCTCTAATTAGAGTGCCATTTGTGAACTGGGGATCACAACCACAGTCTCGGCAGTGAATCGATACATGGCCAGAGACAGTCTTGTTCGTGTTATGATGCTCTCGCAGTTGATCGTTGAGACATCTGCCCGTCTGTCCGACATGTATCTCGGGTGTCTCAGAAGAGCGGCTCGATGTTGGTAAGGAGGGGAACCAAAAAAGACGTGACGTCACGATTATTGGCTGCAGTATCTTGTTACGTCACAGGTTTCGTCGAGTGACGAAACGAAAATGTTTTTATCAAAATCTCAGCTTCTCGAATTAATTTTCCGATGAAATCTTAGTTATTAAGTTTTGATAATTTAGCAGCGTAATTAAAGGTATACGTGAAATTGCGCGAGGTGTGTAGTACTACGATCGCTATTTTTAGGGTGGAGAGGGCCTTTAGCAAAACTATACTTAAATATTATGTGCAGCAAAAAGCCTAGATTTGTTTTTTCTTAAATAGCGTTCACGTGTTTCGAATTTCGTGTGGTTCTCGGTTGTTTTCTCGCACGCGCGTTTCAGAACGACATATAAACCCGATTCCCATTGTTTTAAACGATGGGACTTTTACGCACGCAACTGTAGATATTCACTGGCTACCATAGAGCTATGTGCGCGTTTGCTGAGGGCGTGCTGACGGCGAGCCACTGCAGTTCTTTTGCAACGTGAATTCCGCACCATTAACACTGCCGGTCTTACCAGGCTATTAATGTGAGCTCGTTCTGAGCGACTCGATTCCCTGATTAGTTTCGTCCGCTCATCGGAGGATCGCCTGTTGCAGTTTAGCCTGCGTCCCCCGACCCTTCCCATAATCCCCTTCCCCCGTCACGATTGGATGACTTTATCAAGAGATCGTGATGTATCACTGCCTTTAATAAATACGTTTTCTCACTCACTCATGAGCTCTAAACATCGCCCTCGGATATGGCGTACAATAAATAAATGCAATCGCCCAATGAAAATAAAAACAGAAAAAACGGCGTTTGGCCAGGACTACAGACAACGGGAACCCGATTAGAGTGTGGTGCCGCCGTTTCGCGTCTGTCAACTCATTATCTTCTAACATTCCTGCGTTCGATCCCTGCCCATCTCCGCATACAGTCGTGTCATCCCTATATACACTCTAAACCAGGTCGTGTACCTGCTATTTATCCGTCTCTTTATCCCGGTCACCTCGAAGATTGTTTTAACTAGGTGACATACTTTCATACCGGTTGTATCAGGACTTCTGTAATTAAACCTTCTGGAAGATTGTATTTTTAATGTAAATTACCCCAAGTTTTTTTTTTTTTATCTGGGTCAGATTGAAGACATTTTCTACCACTAGAGTCACCGACAGCTCAAGGAGCCCAGGGCGTGGCATAGTATGTTCGAGGCGTCTGGCTTCGTCATTGGTTATCCGGCGTTCTTATCGTCTAATGCAGCAATCCCATTGGCTGCGGGGTGATGAGAAGCTGCTCAGGACTCTCCACGCCCTGCGCTTTTTTTCTTCTCATAAGCTGTCAGCGACTACACCAACCTTATTTGCTAAAGCGTCTTGATGTTAAAATCGACGGAGACCAATCGTTTTAACCCCTCCTGACATCCATTCGCTATTCCCGTGAACATCTTGTTCGAGGAACATATGGTTCTCCGATGGACGGACGGAGGTATCTGAGGTATCTACCACCTATCATATACGTCCCGTTCGCTTTTCAGCGCGGGGAATGTCGGCTGCTCGTTGCCTTTTGAACTTGAAGATCTGTGGTGTAATAATGCCGTAATCGACTCCAGGTGTGTGATGCCGCCTATGCGGAGAGCAAGTCGCCTGCTTCTTGCGCAGGTATTTCGATGACGTCAGAACGACGCCGAGCTCTGATTGGTTCTGATTGGAAGGATAGTGGGTACACCTCGAGGCTAGATGCATTGAGGTCTACCGACACTCTCAGAAAACAGAAGGGTGTATTCTTACACCCTTTGTCCCATAAGATACACCTGAAATTTCCGTTCGACGTACAGAACACTGACATCGACCGTGGTACTAACTTTCACGAGAGGCTTGATAGCCGTTTGGTGCAACTTCTTAAAATAGCTAATGTAAGTTGTTATGTACATTTATATACAAGCTATTTACAGGTTTAGTCCGGAACAGTACATGCTGGGAGACAGCCAGCGGATTCCCCGAATGCCGGGCAGCACGAGTCCGAGCACGAGCACCGATCTCGGCCCCTTGCTCTTCGTCGTCTTCAGCACGCCTTGGCGCATACATTACACTCCTCCCTACTAGACTAAGACACATAGTCCTCTAGGTAGGCAGGACGGCGTGTGAGTCTGCAGGGCCTGGATGACGCCCTGGGCAATTCTGATGGCGGATCATTTGGTTGATCCTCGAGTGTAGCATCAGCGTCGGCGTCCGGTTCCTCAGGAACTACTCCAGATGGAGGGGCGAAACTTAAGTCTAATAAAGACTTCCCTTCTGGTCCTGCAGCCGACCTTCTGCGCAGCTGGTCAACATGACGACGCCAGGTTCGTCCATCTTCAGTCTCAATGCGGTAGGACAATGGACCAGTCACAGCTGTGACTACTCCAGGCAACCATTTGGCGCCAGACAAGTAATTTCTTGCGTAGACATCTTCTCCTACGCAAAATGTACGCGCCTTCTTCCCTTCCTGAAGAAACTTGTCTTCTTGTTTCCATGATGAATGGAACTGTGAGTCAGGGTGCAAGTGGTCCAATGCAGTCTTTAGTCGTCGATTCATTAGAAGTTCCGCAGGACTCCTGCCCGTCGTAGAATGTGGCAGTGTGTGCTGACGGAAAAGAAAACGTGCCAAATCGACATTTACGTCGCCTGAATCCATGTGAGTGAGTGCCTCCTTTGTCTCTCTTACCATCCTTTCCGCCTGGCCATTCGATGAAGGGTGGTAAGGTGCTACGGCGACGTGTCGGATCTGGTTGCGGTTGACGAATTCAGTAAATTCGGTTGAAACAAAAGCCGTGCCATTGTCACTTACAATTACGTCCGGCACTCCATGCGTGGCGAATAGCATCCTTAGTTTCTGAATGACTGCTGAGGACGACATTGAATTCATGATAAATACTTCTAGCCATTTCGAAAATGAGTCCACCACTATCAGAAAAACTTTTCCTTTGAATGGCCCAGCAAAATCAACGTGTAGCCGTGACCAGGGATGTTGAGTCGTCTCCCAGGGATGCACTGGGGCCCGTGGCATCGACGGCCTGCTCTCTTGGCACGCGGAACAGCATGCCGCTTTATCTTCGATGTCGTGGTCGATTCCAGGCCACCAGACTGTACTTCGTGCCAATGCTTTCATCCTTACAATGCCTGGATGGGCTGTGTGCAGAACGTCAAGTACGGTGCCTTGTGCCACCTTGGGTATCACAAGTCTGCTTCCCCAAAGGATGCATCCTTTGTAAGCTGATAATTCATCTCTCCTTGTTACATAGGGTTTAAACTCGTCAGGTTGCTTGTCATCTGGCCACCCTTGCATAATCCAGCGCTGGACACGCGCAAGTATGGTATCCCTTCTCGTGGATGCTGCAATTTTTTCTGCATTCCAAGGTTGTTCTGGAGCGGTCTCTAGCATCCAAACGTCGGCCACAGGAACGTGTTCCAACTGTGGGGCTGGGAGAGGCAGCCGGCTGAGGGCATCAGCGTTGCCCAATTTGCTGCCAGGACGGTACTGCAATTCGTAGTGGTATGCAGCAAGCATCAAGCTCCACCTCAGGACTCTTGGAGACACCATAGCTGGAATTTCCTTGTGGGGGTTTAGTAACCCAAGTAGAGGCTTGTGATCTGTGATGATAGTAACCGGTCGACCATAAATGTATTGGTGAAACTTCTTAACACCATATATGACCGCCAGAGCCTCACGATCTGTTTGCGAATAATTCCGCTCCGCCTTGCTTAGGGTTCTGGACCCGTAAGCTATTGGTGATTCTTCTCCAGTCGCGGACACGTGGCTCAGGACAGCTCCCAAACCGTAAGGAGAAGCGTCGCAAGTCAAAATTAAGGGCTTGTTGACATCGTAGTGCGCAAGAACAGCTGTTGACTTGAGCAGCTCCTTTGCCTTACGATAAGCTTCCGCAGGAAAGTAGGCAAACGGGCTTTTTTTAGAGTGCATTTTCTCTCTTTCTTAAAAATTACGTTCATATATATATATATATATATATAAAGCAATTAGGATGGGAACCTTTCGCTGTCTCAGCATTTACGGCGTCCAATTTGTTATTTTCTGAAACATTACATACCACTTCGCTGGCAGGCAGTATAAAACCATATATTGCTATCGGCTGCCACGTGAAGGCGTCAGTCTTCCCTTGACGTCTGAAGACGATTGGCGTGTCGGCGACTGTCATCGACATCGTTGGCTTTTCTCGCGCATCGGGTTGTGCACATTCGAAAGGAAACGATGGAGTCACCGAGACTCAACAGATACGCGCAGAAAAGCGACCTGAAGGTGAACCCTGCATTGTTTCTTCTATCTAAGCCAAACACACAAACGATATGGGCTGTCAATACGATAAACGGAGCCCGTGATACGCGACGTCCGCCTTATGTATTTACGCCATCGGCAGCCGCATAGTCCTTAGTGCGGTCAGAACTATTCCTTTGCGACTATAATCTCAGAGAGAACATCTTGAACAAGCGGATTTCTTTTACACTGTATGAACAGAAATGAAAAGAATTACGAACGTTTCTCGCTTCTCGTAATAAAATAGTGGTCGAAAGTATGCACGAACAGAACCCCATGGCCACGAAAAAATAACATAAGACCAGGAACAAGAAAAAAAAAAGTCACGTCTAACTGTTTTGCAGAAGTTATCCCTTAACTCGAAGCTGGTTCATATCCTAGCTGTATCCACAACGCTCCAAGTGACGTGGTAATGCTACATAGAGACAATTTGTTAGATATATTCGTGTCACGTGTAGTACTTTCAATAGAAACAATTAACTATTACTTTGCTGATAAAGGAGAAAACCTAAGAGGCAGTTGTAATTCTTTAAGTTCTGTTTAATAATCTCTGTTTAATTATCTCTTCATATCCGTAATACGTAACTTGTCATTTTGTATACATGTATATAAAAAAATAACCACTCGCGTATTTAAGTTGATCTTCGAGCGACTGAAACCTTAATCAAAGTGCAACCCATTATTTTGCAAAATGATGAGCCCCGCGGATAGATTCTAGAATAGCTGAAAAAAAAAAAATTGCATTACTGGTGCTTCTGGTAGCAGTCGATAGGAGTAGCGCGCGCTGCTTGATCGCTTATACTATGGACGCCTTCTGTGGTCCAGCTTTATATCGACGATGGGAAAAACTCATGGATTCCTTAGACTCATATGGCGAATGAAGAAACGGAAGGTGGCGTCTGGAATCCGGAGCTGACGCAACCGCAAGAGAAAAAAACGAAACAAAATACGCAGTCAGCAGAGCAAGAGTACACGATCCGCCTGTGTAGATCGGACGAGGAAGGTCCGTAAATAGTAGTGACGAAAGAGGGCGCGTCTACGGCACGCAGCCGCGAATTCCTCTTCTCTGGCATTATTCGCCACGCAGCTACGTTCGCCGGGGGAGTCAGCCACTACCGGCTCCAAAACAAAACATTGCCTCATGGCTCGGCTGGCAAGAGCGCCTCATCAGAAAGTCGCTATCCTTGAGCAGTGAACGTTGCCGCGCGTAGCCAAAGGAAACAAAAAAGAACCTATCAGCGCTCTAAGCGGGGGCCTTCCTGCGTCATTTCCGCTTCCGCCCGCTCCGAAGGTTAAACGTAATGTCTGTCCGGAAGCACAGAGAGACAAGCGGCTGCTGGAGGGAAATCTCCAGATCCACCGGCGTTCTGGCGATTCAGTAGATAGACTCGACAATTGCTCGCTTGTAAGGAAAGTCACCATTCGCGACGTCGCCCTAAACACCTCTTTCGCCTCACGTAACGCAGACCTCCAGCTACCATGGCTACGACAGTCGTTCGTCAGACTACGACGGTAACATCGTCCAGCAGTTCGTCACCCGTTGTCGTCAGCTTCAACACGTCCTTCATTACGAGCATCGGCGGCCTCTTCACAATCCTCGAACTGGTGAGTTTGCTTACGAAACTATATACCATGACCAGCGCCGTACGAGGTACGGAAGCGGACTTGTGTAGCCATAGGGCGTGGCCTGCCGGCAGTCTAGAATTGCAGAGTATGCAGGTGCTTCGGTTCAAAAGTGTGCAGATTTGCTGCGAGAAACCTACCCGTTATTCTAACCTTGACTGAACTTATCAGCCCTGAGTAGGCCTTAAGATCGCGTAGCTTTAAAATGAACTCTGGGATATTTTTGTTTCTATGAAAAAATACATTAATAAACATGCACCTTTTGTTTAGCGAAGATGTATTATATTTGTTACCGTTTAGTTTCTTAGTGCGTGATCAGGGCGTGATCCAGAACTCCATTCTTTTTTTTTGGGGGGGGGGGGGGCGGAAATTTTGTAAAGATACTATTCTCCCATTCATTCTTGTATACCGGCGGGTCCACCCTTATCAAATTGCCCTCCGAAAAGGGGGAGGGGGGGGGGGTCGACTTTGTTTGGGGGGAGCGGCCGCCCTGTCGCCCCCCCCCCGTTGGATCCGCCACTGTGCGTGATCAATCCACAAAATTGAGTGCTCAAGCTGTCGAAAGATAGTTGAACCAAAAGGGTAACACATCGGCCATGATCCGAACAGACAACTGAGTGCAAAGATCGCTAAACCCTATAGAGACGATCTTTATGGTCCCCCATCCCCAAGAATGTGAATATAAATGTTCTTCCTTCTTGCACGTGTCCCCGTATTTAATTGTCACGGTGTGATTATGAACCCTTTAATTTGAGAGTGCAGACTGTTACATCGATATAATTGGCCTATCTCTGATGCACGATGCATGTTTTGATTTACCCCTGAAAGAGCGCAGTTAGTTTGCTTGATGTTGATTGTCTCGTTGTTTTGATTGTTTTGATGTTTTGTAGATTGCGGATTGTTTTCATGATTTGATTGCTTGATGTTGCTTGATGGAATTTTAAGAGAGGGTATGTTAGACTCTTTCCAAAACTCCATCGAGCAACATTGGCAGTCTCCATTGCTTGGACACGAAGTGTGTGATCGGATACGAGTCGTCGCCGAACTCTGACGCGGCGCTCGTTTTCAATACGACCAGAGCCGAGTTCACGCACACTGCCGACGCGGACCTCGTGCCCAATACATGCTCAGAGTATATTAGAGCCAGCAACGGCTTACAGGCGTTGGCCCGGACTTCTGAAAAGGGTCTATTGAAAGTGTTACTTGTTATCCTTGCAGGGACTATTATTTGTTTACTCACTAAGGTTTATACACAGCCAGATCTCGTCATTCGAACGGATAATAAACGTATAATATGCCATAGATCATTTGGAATTCACCTATATCGCAGTTCTCACCGCTTGAGCGGTCGGCCAGTGTTTTAGACATGGAAAATTGCAGTTATCTCTGCTAACTCCTATTGTTTTATTTCCCGGACGTAAAGGACGGGTAACGTTAACATTTATTTTCCACGGTAACCAAGGTGCATAAACGCGCATGGAGTGCTCAACGAAACAAAATGGGCAAGTGTAGCGCATGACCTCGCTTGAGTAACCGCGTATAAGTCACTTGAGGAGCGTATGCAGTTACTCACACGTACACAGCCAGCATACACAGCTACTCTAGCCTAGCGTAACATAATGGCCATTTGAGTGATGGGGTAATCGCTATATACCGTATTTACTCGAGTAATAGCCGCAATGTTTATGGAAGAAAACATGAGGGTTCGCTTTTCCGCGGAGCACGCGAATTGCCAATCACTGGAATCGACAGCATGATTCCAGCTGTTTACAGGACAGAGATAACGTCTTCATAAGAAGAAACCATCTGTGAAGATTGCATTTGTACGGATAGTCATGTTCTCGATCTAGTAATTCGCTGTGTAATTTATGCGCAACGCGATGATTGGTTGTATATGTGTTTTGCGAGAAAGCAGACGCAAGGGCCTTCTTCATAAATAGTGCGGCTATTACTCGAGTAAATACGGTATACTTCGTTTCACCTTACGTCCACACGCAACCGTCGCTGTCTACGAGCTGGTGGGACCAATCAGACAGCGTGAAAAGATCACAATCGTGGTGGTGGTCATGTTTCTGTACGTATTCTATCATCGCTGAACCAATCATGAACAGAAAAGACCTAGTGACTTGCGCTTTTGACAAGACTTGATTGGTCCCATTACAGCATAGCGTCGGCTGCGTCTCGATTTAAGCTGAAACGAAGTGTCACTGTATCTGCGCGGGGCCACGTGCCCTACTGGTCCATTTCGTTTCATTAAGCACCGTACATTTCTTCGAGCTTCAGCTATAGGCTGGTTAGTGAGTCAATATGAAAATCATCAGTACTGTGCTTCCGTTTCTATGTTCCTGATCCTTCGTGAGATGTTGCCATAACTCAGGCTCCGTAGAAAAGCACAGGGTGTGCCTAAGCTTGATTTCATCGCTTTGTGATTGTATACTTTTGTGTATTATGACCGGTTGTTTAGAGGCGGCGAGGGATTGACTGCAAAGAAATAATAACAAGGTTCAACAGTGCCTGGGATTCGGCTGTTTGGTTTATCGTTCATTGACTGAACTGTGCTAGACCAACAAGAGAGGGCAGTAGAGTTTGTGACGTCAGTGCGACGTTCTGATATCACATTTGCGTATTCGTGTTAGCTCATTGCGGGGAGGAACGGTGGCTGGCGGCAAGGAGAGAGTGGCAGGTGCTTCTTGAGCATTCTAAACTTGATTACACGACTGCCGACTCTCATTATCATTGTAACAGAGATGCAGTGAAATATCGTTAAAATCTGTTTTTGCTGTACTTTTAACGCATATTTTCTAGCTCGTGTTTGCTATGTAAATATCACCAGTGATTTTCAATATATTGTTTATATAGCTATTTTATTAACTATTTTGTGCTAATTCTGATGTGTGTGTGTGTGGGGGGGAGAGTGCAGACCAACTCTAGCCTTATTTTTTGGTGGATTTTTTGCCTGTACCCCTGATATCTCGTAAAATAGATGTCAAATAAATTTGATTTGATTTGATCTCCCTATTCCAGGTTCTTGGGATCATCGTGTTCAGCTTGATGTACAACAATTTTGGTTACCTGAGTGCGAGTGGCATTTTCTTACTGCTCGTATCGTTCGCCTACTGGTTGATATGCTTCTATTTTCTGCTGTCGGCAATGCTCTCCATCACAGGATCGCTGCTGCCTTCGACATTTTTTGTAAGTACAAGTTTTTACTCCCATTGGACATAAAGTAAGGAATTCAAAATACCTTGCTAGCGGTTTTCTTCAACCGGAGCGAAAATCTGGATTGATCTCGCGTTATCTTTACCTTACTCTGTGTGGGCAGCGAGTCCCATGGAGCATTTCAGGATTGCGAATGACGAATTTCGAAATTTTCGCTTCCACTAGTACCAATCAGGGACGACGTACAACTCCTACACTCAGCTGGGCTCCTTGTTTTTGACGCAACTGTAGTCGTGACCCATC
Source organism: Ixodes ricinus (assembly GCA_037355805.1). NCBI lineage: Eukaryota > Metazoa > Arthropoda > Arachnida > Ixodida > Ixodidae > Ixodes > Ixodes ricinus. The sequence goes on along the minus strand of JAZHYW010011165.1, from coordinate 28,445 downwards.
ACACCGGCCAAATTTGTTCCAGCTAATCTTGAAAATAAGCTATCTCACTTAGCACTGCCTCTGCTGAATAGATCTGTAATATCTGTAGGCAATGGAACCACACTTTACCATAACGTATTAAACTAGAGCTTAGCCGAGATTATAAAAAAAATGACCATAAAATGATGTAGTATATTTAAAACAGCCGCATGAGCGTCAACGGCTCGTTGGTCGCTTCAGCCCTCCACCGCGCTTGCCGGCATGAATTTACCGGGTCTGTCGGAGTTCGAGCTCCGAATCCTTGATAGAAGTGGGGTAGCACCGCACAAGGACACTTGTCCTCGTAAGCGTCCGGAGAGCGCTGGCGAATCACCTCGGCCCCAACTGGACGACGCTCAAATTCCGGGAAAGTTCCGGGTTGGTTTCCTGTGGCACGAGTCCACAGGAGACGAATTCGTACTTTCGCTTTTGCAAACTGTGCCGCCGGCGTCGTGTGTCGCCTGCTAGGATCCGTGGGGGCGCCTGCGCCGGCCTGCGCGCCGCCTCTTCCACCACTTGGTGGCGGGTATGTTGAAGGGTCATCGCGCGTGGTTTCTCGTTTACGTACTTTTCAAACTGCATTTGTTCCTTTTCTCATCTAAAATACTGGACAAAAGCTATCTTTATAAATAACTGAAACGGTTCGCGCCACTTATATTTTGTATTTTGACTAAAAAAGCTTTTAGCGACTCTGACCAGTCGTAAGGCAGGCGCTGACCGGGACCGACGACGTCACGAATTCGTCACATGCCTCGCGCGTTCTGCACCACGGGGCGCCCCCGTAGGAGGGGAGGTATCCGCGTCGTCCGGTTAAAATATGACGCACTGATATTTAGTGACTCTCTCCGTGCCCGCTGGGTTGCCCGAACCCCAAGTGACGTGGAAACCGCCAAAAATGTAGACGTTTATATGGGATTGCAGGGCAACCCATATAAGGGCCACTTCGCTTCATCTTTGTTTAAAAAAAAAAAAAAGCAAGAAAAAAAGAAGCAATGCAGTCCTTTTCAGTATCACCTAGGAAGACCACACGTCAAATATTACGATGTTTCTTAAACGGTTCGGAAAACTTTGCACCGCGCCAAGTTGCCGAAATCAGCTGGCTCTAGCAGCCGTATTGAGACGCAACCAACAGCGCAGCCAAGGGTATACGGCGTGGGCGTAGCCAACATTGAGTTAAACGTTTCCACCATTGCACCTTTTTGTTTGCTTTTACGTCTCCGGGCAAGCGTCAAGGGTGACGTCAGCAACGTTTCCTCTCGGCGTGCAGCAGTGTCCACGTGATTGGCGTAACGCGCCTGCACAGTGCGCTTCTTGGGAGCCATTCGGCCATCCCACCGACCGCCGTCTCCCGCGTCACAACCGACATCGTCGTCTCACCGTTTGTGATTATTGTCTCTCGGAGTTTCGTCCACACTACGTGCGCAGAACGATGCCGCAGTTGTGCAGACGTCGTCGAATGTCGTAGAAACCAAAACGTGGTGAAGGGTGCGGTGCTGACGACACTTGCGCCTGGCACACGCCCGACACAACGGTGGCCCGCCGGACCGCCCCAATCCCGCCCGTCGTTGCTTAGAGGATCACGTGACATCTCCTACCATGTGATAGCCATGTTTTTAGCGGCCGGAAACCAATGTTGCAGGCGGAGCCGAAGTTTAGGTTCGATTTTTGCTTGTCTTTAAAGTAAGATTTACCAATATATAACCCATTTTTCGCTCAATAAATGACGTAGCGCGTGTTTAAAACGTCTATAGCTTACGCGCGAACAACTGTAACTCTTGCACACAGTAAAAATAAAAGTAAAAAATATTTGTGTAATATCTTTAAATAAATCCAGAATTCCGAGTACGATTTCTATTTGTTGATGACGCAGTTGGAATAGAACAATAGAGGCTGTGTTTAAATGGATGCGAACGTAGCGACATCGCGTCGAGATTTGACTATTTTGATTGGTAGAAGATGGGTAGAAGAGGAAGAAGTAGGAATACAGGGTGCGTGTGATTTGTCCCTGCTCGATTCGATGCGCTTCGATCGCATCCATGTAGACCTAGCGCAACCCAGCCAGAGACCCACTCAAAGCATCAGAAGTAGTCACGTGAACGTTTTCATACAACGCTATCAAAGCTGGTAGCGCACACTCGCGCCAGCAGTTTTGTGGTGTACGAGAACGATCTTCGGGCTTATACCGTCTCTGCCATGCACGCACGCTTGTGTAGTGCAAAGGTTGTTGAGGGAAACATGCTCGTGGGCCTCTTAGCGCCGAGATGTTTCGGTGGCGCCCTCTTATGGTTTCCGTTCGTGACGTCACGACCATGGATTTGCCTAGCTGTGATTGGCAGGATTTGCCTCGCCGTGACCCGGCGATATGAGCAGGCATTATCAGTATACAGGAAGCTATGGTTCGGCCAATCGCGAATGCCAACCGCAGCGACGCTTTTGGTCGCGCACGTTGTTAATAGCTTATGCTTCGATCACGCAGTAAAGTGAAACAAACTGTATAGATTTGGCGTTTCATACGAGGTGCTGGATGACTAAGCCACGCGCTCGCGACAGCAGCGTTGACAGCATTGTATCCTATCATGAAACGTAGTGACTATTTGCGCTCGTCTCTTACGGTGCATTCAATTTTTGTTTCCACAGTTTTTCCTCTTTCATGCGTTTGGGTTCGTCCTCTACATCAGCGGTGGCATCGCAGTGCTTGCGGTGTACTCCAAATACGCATCTTAGTTTTGCTGGCATCATAGCGGCAGCCGTAAGTTGTTTCTTTGTTCCTTTCCTTTCTGCTTCGCTTAAGTTTGGGTGCTGCCTTTATACACCTTCCCAGCGCTTACCACCCAGGCGCAAAATGGCGAGCCACTGGGCTGGAGACGCGTCCGCGGCGTCTGACGTTCCGTAGAAAAGAGCTACAGCGCCTACCCAGAACGTGGTGCACGGCCCACTAACAAAGGTGGCACCTCGTAGAAGGTGATTATTAGAATGGCCTATATATGGCGTCAAAATTAATTAGATCTGTCGAACTGGCGTAACTAGCATGACGTCAGTTGAAGAAGCGAGAAAAAAAGTAGCCGTTTGTTTGAGAAGATGAAAAACAAGCTTTATATCTGTCAGGAAACCACAGACTTGGTTCTCCATGATCCCCGTGTTCGCACATATTGTGCAACTGACTTGATAGTTTTTGTTATTGATCCATACTTTTGCTTACCGTCGGAGCATGATTTATCTTAGCCAAGCATTGGCGATAGGATCACCGTCATGCATAATTTTGTCCTCTTACTTTAAACTTATCCGGCACAGTTTTGTTTTGTTGCTAGTGCACTTGTATGAACTAAAACATTCCACCTTCTTGTCCCTGCAACTGCAAACAACAACGGGAGTTTTTTTTTTTTTCTTTATTAGAGCTCTTGGAACTTCATTCATCGCGGTGCAGGAAAAAAACATTTTTTTGCGCTGGAGCACTGCTCACGAGGTCTGGCATTAACATATTTATAAACTAAGATACTTGCTCAATAACGATACGATTTTGCGATGGTTGAACTGCTACTTATCTCAACGCCAACAATTTGTTCACATAGATGATGTTTCATCCTCACAGTTCCAGTTTTATCAGGGATGCCGCAAGGCTCTGTACTCGGCCCGTTGCTATTTTTGGTATTTATAAATGATCTGGCAGCTATAGCCTGCCTGTTCAGTGCGGATTTCTCGCGGATGGTTGTGTCCTGCTTTCAGAGATAGGTGGTGTTGAAAACCAAGAAGTACTCAACAACTCTCTTGCTTCTATTTACGACGTGGTATTGTAATTGGAAAATGGTGCTGAACTGTAAAATGTGTGTGCAGATGACTGTAACCAGAAAAAAAGACTCCTAAGCTATATAGCTACCTGGTAGTTGTCATTGCAAGTCGAGATCTCACGTGGAACGTGCACGTAAACTAAATAGTTGCTAGAGCGTCGCAGAAACTTTGATTTTTAAGAAGAAAATTGACATACTGCTCACCCAAAACAAAGTTAATGGCATACACAACTACAATTAGGCCATTATTAGAATGTGCGGATTTGGGAAAGGGACCCCTACACAGCAAAAAACAAAAACAAAGAGCAACTAGAACGAATCCAGAAAAAAAGCACTGCGTTTTGTTTATAACCGTTACGACAATCTGACTTCCCTTTCTGCCCTGTACTATAAACTGTCAAACATACCTTAACTCAAAACACGCACGAAAATTAGTCGCCTTAAGTTTCTTTACAACGTAGTCAATGAGAAATGTTAAACTCACATTCGAGAAATGCATGCAATACAATAATACATCCAGGCAGACACGCAACAAGCGTGAGAAAACCTATAGTGCCACAATGTAAAAAATGACTAAATATTCCTTCATACCGCGCACTGTTCATGAATGGAAACATTTACCTCTAAGCATTATCAATCAGCTCACAACTAGTTGCTTTGTCGCGGCAGTTACAAATCATTTAATGTCATAGAATAAATTTGCCTTTCTGTGTCTCGAGTGTCTTCGAATGGTGCTTTAGTGTTTCTTCAATATTAGTACGCGCTTGTCACTTGCGTTGTCATGCCGCCTAGGCTCATTAATGTTATGTTATTTTTGTTTGTCTAAATCGTACAGTGTGCATGCTGTACCGTGCTCATTCTTGCCTTGGACGCCGCCTAGGTGTCTGGAAATATTTCCAAATAAATAAATAAAATATTGTTCCAGCGCGCGTCACTTTTCGGGCAGGAGAATCTTTTCGGGCATGATTTAAAACAACCCTGAGAGAGGGAAACAAGAAGGACAACACGACTTCGTCGTGTTCGTCCTTCTTGTTTCCCCTGTCTCAGGGTTGTCTTAATTAAATCATGAACGTAAACCAGCTCGCCTGCGCCTTATCACTCATTTCAGTAAATATTTTTGGGCCCAAATTAGTTTGGTTAAAGATTGGCGCTTCGCATGTTTTTTTGTTTTTTTCAGGAAAATGTAAGCGCGGGACCGTTTAGAGGTCTGTTCCTTTGTAGCAACGATGAGTATTAAAATTGCTGAAGGTGGGGAGGGTGATGAACACTCCTCTTATAGTATCTTGTAGACCTACTCTAATAATTGTGGTGTGCTTTCTTTCGGTCTGGTTTACTGAACAGTGCGGTTAATTCTGCACATGCGCGATAGTTAACTCTCTAAACAATATATATATATATATATATATATATATATATATATATATATATATATATATATATATATATATGTATATATATATATATATTGTCGCCTGAAGGTTGGCACTCCGTGATCGGTCAAGAGCATTTCGACATTTTGCAGCAATGTTTTGATGCAACTTGTTGCTGCAACTTCTTCAAATAACTTCTTGAAGCGACTTTTTCAAGAACACTTTGACGCAACTTTTGAAGCAACTTTCTGAAGCAACCTTGTGAGAGAACTCTTTGAAGTAACTTTTTAATGCAATGCATTCAAGCATGTTTTTTTTTTTTTTGTAAACAAAATCTTTGAATCAACTTGTTGAAACGACTTTCGAAACTGTCGAAATAATTTGTTGAAACGGCAGTTACGATGTTTGAGTGTTTCTTATCAAATGATATGTTCTATTATTTCTTCAGGTTTTTGCGTTGATAGCGGCGGTCTGTCATCTCGTCCACGTTGCATTTTTGTACAAAGGATCCCGAATCCAGGGGTGATCGTGATTCCAGGGCTGCCAGCCGGGACAAGAAGTGTTACTTTTGAGCTCACCTAAGCATTATGATCGTGTCATATCATTTCTTTTGCGCTGTGCTTTATTTCACGAGTGCTAGGACATCCTTTAAGATTTAGGTAATTGGAGACCAACGTCGTTTCAAGCTAACAGTCACAAAGTTGTTAAATATCCATGTTTGGATTTTTCGACAATTATTGTAAAATTGTGTAAAGGACGACTATTAGAGTCCTTTTGGAATACACAAAAATGAATGTATGAATAAATACTGCGTTGCTTTCAAAGTATGATAACACAATATTAAACTGTGTGAGTGTCTTTGTGTATATTGTTCAAACATGTATAGGTCTTTCAGAGTTACTATTAAATGTTTAATAATGCATCGAGCGTGGACCTCATGAAGTGCGGTCTCCGCTTGAAACGCTGATAAACCTTCAGTTGTAACCCTTATAGTGTTCATTGCTTACTTAGTAAAAATCGGCGGTCCCATAGTTTCCATATCAATTTTACTTTATATCCACAAAAACATTTTGTAACGGAGACAATGAGCCAGCAAAAAATGAGACACTTAAATATTGCTCACTGTAATGACGAATATAATGTTTAAGTGACGTTTTGAACGCTCTCTTTACACGCGTGTGTGTAAGCTTTGTTTATTACTTTTAGTGTTTAGAAGCTATGCAGCAGTGCAAATTTGGCACGTGCAACGGAAAGGGAAGTCCACTGTCACCTGTCTTACGTTTTCAGCGTATTCCAAGATGGCAGATGAACGAGTATTCATTGTGCATTCATTGGCGTGTGCGATGCTTCTACACTATCAGCTCACGTGCGATTGATGTAGTGGAAAACATTGAGCGCTGATTTTACAATGTGATTCCTCAACAAAGGAGCTCTCGATCAGTACTTTTTTTATCATTCTGGAATTGTAAACAGGATCCGAAAAAAATGGTATGTAACGTGGTTTTCTCTGATTTGAAATAAATAGCTCGAAAACACAGTGTTCTAACTATCCCCCCCAAAATTTAATTGTTTAAAATTATTGTCAGCTATATTTATTAGACAATAACGGGCCGATAAGGCTTTTATCAACACAGGACCGATCGTGTGTAATTGAAATCATAACTGTATTTGTTCCAAAACGTTGCCTAATGCTCGCTAGTTACGTTTTACTGTCATAGACTGTTTTCGTTTAGTGTTGTTCGTTTATTTTCTCCACTGCCAATATTATTACAATGCGTTCTGAAAACAAAAATGTTACAGCCATGGACTCTACAAAGAAAAAGGATGATACACGATCGAGAAAATCACAAGCCATGTCCCGTCGTGATTGATCTATTAAAGTTGTTCTATCTCGTACAAAACTCTGTTGACATGCATATTGTGTGCTATATTGAGTCTCGGACGACGCAATAAAACGAATCAACAAGTTTTTGGCATGTCTGCTATAGTAGTAAGGCATTGAAAGTCATTCCTGCTAAAACATTGTTTCCATTTCTTCTTTAAGAAAGCGAATTAAGAACAGCAGTCATACGAATCATGAAACTTACTATAGTCCGTTGCAACCTAAGAACGAAGGGCGAGGGTAAGACGGGCCGGGGAGGAGGAAGCAGACGGAACGCTAAAGAGAGAAGGAGGTTTCCTCCTCTCTTCTCCAGCGTTCCGTCTGCTTCCTCCTCCCCGGCCCGTCTTACCCTCGCCCTTCGTTCTTAGGTTGCAACGGACTATAGGAGCATATCTACTGTACGTTTCCCGAAGTTTAGGAAGTTTCAGTATAGCGTGATGACGAAACCTTGCATACGCAAAGAGATTGAGTGTTCACACTGCGCTTGCGCCGAACGCGAAGTCGGCTTTTGCGTGTTGCGTGCTCCCGCTATTTAAGAAAGTGTGCCTGCGGCTTGCAAAGCGTTTTGCGTGCCTTGAGCATGCCTCTCGCGGCGTGCGTGACTCCGCGATACTGTCGGGGAAACCAGTTGCAGCATGTGCCTTCGCTTCACGACTTCAGATTGAGACAACATCGCTCTTCTGAACGAAGCCCCCACGTGCGACGCTCTGAACGACTTGTCCGAATTGCAAGACGTCGCCAGGAATCTTCAATTTGCTACAGGAAGTGCATTCGCGGTCCTTGCGGCGCGGGTGTGACTTGACCGAACGCGCTTGCTGGTGCCATTCCGTCAATTCGACAGCTTGCGCGCTTGTTTGAAAACCAAATGTGCTCAAACCATTCGAACGAAGGTGCTCATTGCTTTTAGACGGACTTTGGTTTGATTGCCATTGATAATAATGAGTACTTTTATGGCTGAAGCGCTTAAGTACATTTTGGTTTTTAAAACGATGCAGCAAGCTGTTGTGTTTCGCGACACGTAACATTATCATAAACCTCTGGCCGACGAGGTCGCTGGTAGCTTTTGAAGCTGCCAGCGACTGTAGTGACAACCAGCGTCGCTGAAAATACCTTTTATATTTATTTGTAGAGTTCTAAGCGTTATATTTTTCGGAGCATTCGTTAACATCATGACATTTGTATTGTGACCCAACTGCTTCCCATACCACTTGGGAGTGACTGAGGCGACGTTGGTGGTCATATGCCCTTAGGAGCGGAGTGCGAAGTTCGTCTTGCTTGACCGTCTGGCAACTTTCCCGCTAGGAGCATCCAACGAGGAAGTGCTTAGTGGCGGGGGAGAGAAGCTAAGAAAATGAGCCAAACAGAGACAAAAAAACAAAACAAAAAAACAACAACGCCGGCGTATCACAAACATCATCGTAATTTTTTTTTGTGTTTTTTTTTACGAATAATGCATAGATCTTATTGGGAAGCGAAAAATAATCATTTCACAACTACGTATATTCGTTAATACCTAAAGAACAGTAAAGAAAAGAGTTACGAATTTCCCATTTTATGTGGTGACTTCAGTTGTTATTTAATTATAGCGTACACGTTTTAAACACAAAAAAAACCATCGTGCTTTTTTTTTCTTTTTTTTACAATTCGATTTCGTTAGAACTTTTTTCGTGCAACGTATGAACTACGACCCCAAACTTTCGAGGTAAGACATTCTTCCATTTAAGTCAGTGAGCACCTGACAGTCGGAAATCACGCCGAATAATGAATGCTTGTATTAATCAAAAATCTTGAATAGAAATTGCAAAATCTAGCAAGCAGAACTGAGATTTGCCAGGTGATTGACATGAATCCTATCAGCAATGCGAACTAAACTTGTGCGCAATGACTTGCACAGGACGCGGGGGTCAAGGTTGACTGAACATTATGGTGTCCCATCCTTTAACCATCAATACCAAGCAAAGTTGTACTTCAAGAAAACGTAAACGCAAAATGGGTAAATCTCAATATAGGACATTTATAATTTTCTTGTAGAGGTTAGCGAAAAAATAGTAAGCATGCAGGCGAGCTGGTGAAGGTTATCCATGATTAATTATGCCTGAAACTTTGGTAAGAAAGCGGAAAGATCAGACAGTTGAAGAGACAAAAAGTTTACAAGGATACGTCGCCTTGTGCTTTTTTCTGTCCCTTCAAGTGTTTGATATTCCCCTTTTCTTATTACATTCTCAGGTATAATTAATCACGGTTGTAATTGTTGTGCGCCGAAATTTACTGTGTAATACGCAAAGAGACTAGCTTTTCAATGTAGGCCGCTGACCTTTGCAGAAATGCAACCGTGGTCATTATAGCAAGCAGGAAAATACAAAAATTAAACAATCCAAAGGATGAAGTCTACGAAAAAAAAAAGCTTTTAAGTTTATGAATTTAAAATTGCCGCTATAGGTATTTCTTCTTAAAGATATGAAAATTATGAAAAAAGACGTACACTAAATTTACCCGTTCAATGCGTGATATTAACAGGTCCATACCATGGTTACTGATCAATTATAGGCTAGAAACGAGGTGTTTCTAAACTGCTCGTCCATTTTGTGTGTGTGTGTTCGAAACGCTGCGACTACTACCAAGCTACTTCCTCGCAATCCCTAGGGTGAAATGGAACAGCTGTATTGAAACATGTTTATTTTGCCTCTGGCTTTAAAATTGCCAGACCCATTTAAAATCTTTGATGTGTCGAAATATGGTGGCAAACAAAAGCCGCATCGCCAACTAAGGGCGCTTAATAAACATTTGAACTGCACAAAATACGTTGAGGCCCGAGGGTCCGTGCTCTTAGACCTGATCTTCTTTGGAGCTCTGCACCGCCGTCTTGTGCTGTTTTGACACGGTGACGTTTTTTCGTTGTGCTGTTTTGTAGCTGAAATGGGTTTTCGTTTTGTGTGTGCCATCCTGATTGTACTGTTTTGGCCGAGTGCTGTCTTGCTACGGGATGTTTTGTCACGTGCTCGGAAAACGCTGCGTATCAAGTGATATCTCATCTGAACAGTAAAGGTCATCGAAGCAGGTTATCAAACATCAGCGCAAGGCGAAGTTACATCGGTCACTTTCAGACACTGGAGAACCTACTCGAGGGTATCGCAACGAGAGCGTCGACGTCAACTTGATTGCAGCAACAGCTAAAGCTTTCCAGCTCCTCAGTGCTTGCCCGATACAAACGTGTTGGCGTTGGTGTTGCCAAAGTACATTGGGTTCATTTCTTGCCGAACCTTGGAGGTAAGCCTGGCAAGCTGCGGTAAGTCTGTAGTCACGTAGGCATGTCGCCAGTTTCTTTAGCAGATTGGAAGAATTTTTGTAGCAATAGCAAAAGAAATATCAAGATCCAGCTTTTACAATTCGAGGTTTTAGTAAACAGCACGGGGTTGCTACCCTGCTGTGCTCCTTATTAGGCAAGTAGCGCTAGACATTATCTTGAGTCTTTGATATGCACATATATATGCTAAATGTTTATATAGATGGTTTCATCTCAAGCGTAAGCCTTGGGTCAAATATTTCATTTCGACGGAAGAAATATTTTTGGGAGCATTTTAAAATATGAAGTGTAGGCTGAAGATATGTTGTGTTCAGGTCATTGGGTGTTGAAGCGAACGGAGCAGAAACTGATGTTTCTTCCGCCTGACGCATGTCACGCATCTTACCGATTCCCCTTTCTATCAACATAAAATCGATCGACTTGCATATATTTACAGGCGTTTTTAATGTCATCCGTCTCCTTTTCACCACATTGTCGAAGATCGGCAAGCTTTCAAGTGTGCTATTTTATATCTTTTAATTATCTTTGCATTTCTATGTAGGAGCTTAAGATTAGTTATTTCTTTACACTATCAAATCATTGTTATATTTTACAGGCTCAGAATTTTTAAATGTCGGGAACTTTGAAAATATTGCAACTCCGAGATCAAGTTTCTGGAAAAAATAAGGCTATCTTCTTTACGTCCTGCTTGATGCACCAAGGATGCATCAGCTGAAACGAAGAGGAAATGTATTATTCTCTTTGTGTGGGCAATATAAAGGTGGGGTAAACTGCTGCTCTTCATTAGGGTATGACTCTCCTGATCTGGGGGACTCACCAAACACGATAGTTAGGTGCAACAAAGTGTTTTAGGTTGAAAATACAAGAAATAGACTTCCCCTTTAGAACTGCTCTGCGTTTAGTCAACGATAATATGAAAATACCACGAATAAAGACCAGAGAGGTTGCAGCTAAAGTCGCGGTTAAGTCGTATTTGAATCTTGTAATTTGCTGAGATCTTCACAGCCTCCTCGCATGCATGCTACGGGAGGAGCCAGGCACGAGAGCTTTACATGTAAAGCCCTACTTAAATCAGGTCTTGCATGGAACCTCGTTATAATGCATTGCTGCAAACGTTCTGACTGTTGGACTTGTCGTTGTACACGTCCCACTGAAAAAGAATACTAAAATGATTCTAGTGATTCAGGTCTGATTTACTTTTTGCGATTGGTAGAAACGTCTGATTCCTAGGGTTTAAAGGTAGACACTTATCAGGTTGAACCAAAACTCTATACAACCGTAATAAACATATTACTGCCAGACGTCTATAGCTATGGCTTGGCGTACAGTATAGTAACCCAGAAAATACACCGCCGGGGATGATAGACTTAACAATTCAACTTTTGTGACTAACAGCATAGGCATATGTTTAAAATCATATTATGTAGTCTGGAAAGATACCGCAAACCAAAAGAAATATACATGAGCTTTGACAGTGAAATGCGTCGCTTCACTAATTTCACGAAGCGTTATTAACGACCGAAAACGTTTTGTTTCCGGTCCTCAGTGCAGCCAACGGATGTCTAAAATGAATTAGTTTCGTGAAGCAGCGTGTTCATTATTTCATTCATTATTCATTCTTCATTATTTTGTGTTCCTCAAAAGTAAGCGCACAGATTGATCGAAATGTGCACCTTCGATACAAGCAAACAGCACAAACTCAGCCGTATTTAATGCGCCCATGCAGGGGGAAAACAGCGATCATGTCGTCCGCACCGACTCAGAGTGAAACCACGACGACAGCAGCACCGAATGAGAAATCACATTTCTGGAGCGGTGGCTTTAACAGACGTTTCCTGTCCAGTGTCAGTAGTTTCTTAACGTTGCTCGAGCTGGTAAGTAGATCTAGCAGCTTAAAAAAAATGTTAATGTTGTTTTCAGGAACACCCGTCTTGTGGCCTTTGTTAGTGTTTGGGGCAATTCGAACCACTGATTGGCAGGAAAGGGTACCCTTTTCTTCTTTTTTTCTTCGGTGCTGTTATTAGGGTATATAAAAAGTGATTTTCATACACATAAAAACGTTTCTAAACAGATTTATATTTCAGTGAAACTTCATAACTTACCTCCGTGGAATTTTTTAAAGCATATGAGTTTAATTATACCACTACTGGCCGCGAAATACCATCGCGCGCGCGCTGCAAAAACAAAAATGAAACAGACAAATAAACTATGTTCCCTCTTGCTCCAGTGGAGCACATGTGAAACTACGTAATGAAGCCACGGGTCTAAATTTACTAAAACGCGCATCACGGTTGCGGTGCTCGTGGCATCATTGTCGCATTTAGGGATGGGGTGAAGCTCCGGAGGTTCGGTTTCTGACTATTTCGGAAGATTCCGAAACTTTTTGGACGAAGTTTCGGTTGTTTCGAAGGTTCTACAGTTTCGTCGCTATCTAGCCAACATGGCGTTGTTCCTTTTCGTTTTGTGGGCACTGTGAGTGTTTTAAAGACTAAACCTTGATACAGACCGAAATTCGATCAGTTTTTTGTTTATTTTCTGCGCTACAGCAATACATACCAGGTTGCCCGAGGTGTGTGGGGGATCTTCGTAGATCCTACGATCACATGCTGAGGCTTGCGGGCGTGTTGACCCATCGAGCGCGTTCTTGATCCGTGCTCGAAGTGACGGCCAAACTGACGGCCGGAGCTCAACAAGCAACGCTCTATGGTAAAGCTCTATGGTAGCTTGTGCCTGTCCAAGTGTCAGAGCTCTAGGTGCAGTGTGCAGGCCCCCTGAACATTTCGGTCACGAATCACAGTTGACTGATCAGTGGTTTCATTTCCACTCTGGAAACACGCTGCTAGTGGTCTTCAGCAGAGCATTCTGTGTGAAAGGCGACTAACTGTAATGCACAAGCAATAAACGTCTTCGGGTAAGCACTAGATTAGGTAGTATATTTTTGAGGAACCAGGAATAAGTTACATAGCCGCTGCAGCAGAAAGTGACGGGCAATGAAGCAAACCTCGTTAATCTCTATATGCAAAACGCTTTAGCTTCGCGAAGGTTTGTCACCACCCTTTGTTTGCAGCCTGTGCTGCTGTGAAGAATAGTCGTTCGGTGTGTCTCCTTGGGAACGTATGTACCCGCGTTGATGGTACACTGATCAAGTTCGTTGGAACCAACTGTACCTAGAGTTACTATGTTTATTGCTTATAAACATGATACACGTCTACAGGAGGTTTCGGGCAGCACGCGCGCATATTCTCGATTGCGCAACACAGATGTCGGAGATCTTCTGACACACTCATTTCCACATGCCACTTGTATTGCGCCAACGTAAACCGCAGCGTTCCCAGCGCCTGGAACGAACACCACACGTGTCGTAGAGCTATTGATGCGATGAAAACGAGCGTTGCGTTTTGTGATAATCAATTTTACTACGTGCCCGCTTTTTTTTTGGTCACGTGACGACGTGATTATGGATGTTGAGAAAATGGAGCCATTTTGACTAACGACACGTGTTGTCCCTTATTTTATTTCTCCGTTTGTCAGATTTCATCCCCACAAGCCATTTTTGTCAAATTAGGTATTTATATTTAAAACTGTAATTCTTTAATGTAGTTCATAAGATTGTTTTGTTAAAAAAAGTTGCAATGCTCACTAATGTGGTCTGGCTACTCTGGCAACGCTTCGAAACTATCCGAACCTATCCGAAACACACCGATGTTCGGTCGTTCTTCCGAAAATTTGTGAAGCCCTTGTTTTGTGTCCGAAACATGTTTCGGGAAAAATGTTCGCCCCATCATCTGTCATATTTCAAAGAACTGCTACTCCAAATTTGACTACGATTTAAGCACGGGTCAAAAATAGGTTTCTAAAACCCCAGCGCCTTCCCTGTGCTCACCATGACCGCAAGCTCTTCAAGGGTACAAGGTAAGGGTATACAGATTCTATAAAAGAATCCGTATACAAGGTCAGGCTAAAGTCTACGGGTTAAGTGGGGCACTACGTTGCATTGGTTTTATACTACATTGAGCTAACTGTAGCAAGCACCTTTTGAAACTAGGGTTGACTGCATGCTTACGGTTCATTTCAGAGTCTTGGAATCGCCACGTTTGAGCTGCTCTACAACGTCACTGGGCTCAGCACCGGCGGCCATTTACTGATGCTCATATCGTTTTCCTACGGGCTGATGTGCCTCTACGTATTTCTTTCCGAATGTTTTTCTCCTACGGAGACCTCGCTGTCCAGCACACTTTTTGTAAGTCCTTTCAGAGTGATGTCTAGGTGTACAGACATTATGGAAAGCTTGATAAGCACGCAAAACCTGGAAAATGGTACAGGTAAAGAAAGAGCGAAAACATCCATGCAACCTGAAGGAGCTTTTTTTTTTTTTACCATTGAGATTATACGCAAATCCCGAGGTATTTTAACGTCTGAGGTATTAAGACCTCTAAAGCCGGGGTCACACTGCTCATACATCATACAAAAGGCAGTCGGCATACAGATTCGAACGCGAGTCAGCGCGAGATCTGTGCTTCGAATGCCGCACGGTAATGAGTTGAAGGAGAAAACTTGGGCACGCGGCATTCGAACCACGGATATTTCTGCTGACTCATGTTTGCAGAAGGTCTTGGGTATGATGCATGAGCAGTGTGACCCCGGCTAAAGAGCGTACTCGCACGCAGTCAGACATGTCTCCCTTAGCAGACGCGACCCTTCACAAAAGTGACTGGCGTCTCGTAGCTGCTGCGCCAATGATCCGAGGTCGCCACATTGTTCGCGTGTACTCCGAGCGTCTATTGAACACGAGTGGTGCGTCAAGGTTCGGCGTAAACTCGGATCCAATCACAAGCGTCGGCTGGATATGGTGCCCAAAAAATTAAAACCAACATAATTGCGTGACATTTTTTTTTAATGGTTTGTTGAGCTTACATAGTTCTACCCGCAGAGTCACAAGGAACTTTGGTCGATGAATTAAGAGGCGATCGGCGCGACACCTTTTGCCGCGTATGTCTCTAGTACTACACATCTTAACGCTATACTAAACCAATTTTCTTCCAACGCAGTTCTTTTTGTTCAACGTGTTCGGGACAGTGAACTACCTTGCCTGTGGGTTCGCCGTTGTTCTCGAAGCACAACACGCGGAAACGGTGGTGGCAGGGGTGAGTTGCTTATTTAGCTCGCAGGTCGTTATATATTTGTCCTGGATAGCCTTGGGGGCATACAAATATGCAAAGGAGCTACGCAACTGAAAGCTAAATGGCGCTTTCAATTGTTGAACACCGTACAAACCATTCGCCGTTTTCATTTTAATGTAAGCAGAAAAATCCCTTTCTGCGTACACGTGAAGTACGCCTGTTTTTCTTCAAAATGCGGGTGACAATAAGTAGAAAAATGCACGAAGCGCGTAGAAAAAATATAATTTGTTCATGAACCGCTGAAACGACGGTTCAAAACTGTTTCCTCGCGCGCCAAGCTCGAGACGCGGTGGGCGGCTTCTAAAGCAGTGGCGCCAGCTACCGACCGCTGCATCAAATGTGCGCGTTGTGTCAATGGCCGTCTCACAGTTCATGGCTGTGTTTGTGGCCTCCAAGATTTCCGGTGCATGAAAGATCTTTTGGTTCGCGGCTCGCGTCCGGCAACGGAAACCGTAAAGTGGAGGCGAACACATTCACGCGCACTAAATCCGACAGAGATGACGAGGAGGTCGTGTTTTACTCCGGAGGCCTAGTACCAAGTAAAAGCGTCGTAAGATCGAAAGCACTATCACGTACGTTCCCCAGCTCATTCTCATCGTCGGAAAGTTAAAAAGGTGTGAGCCAGCCTTTAAAAGCATACACACGCGCACAGGCCCATGCGCATGTAGACGTAGACTGACACAGTATTGTAGGCGTTACCAAAAAAAAAAGTAACGAATAAGTTACTGCGTTACCAGTAACACCGTTACTCATAACGCGTTCCCGCCAACACTGCATTGATACCGTAGCCTGTGCTCATACGAAAACACGCACGCGCGCACCGCACTCATACGCGCACTCGGGCGTATACTCAGGCACACGCATGTGCACGCTCATATGGCACACTAACGCGCTTGCATATACACACTCGCACACATGTTCTTCCCTGCACATTGTCGCACGCACGGCATTACATACTCGTGGGAAGACACGTACCGAAATAAAACTAGAATTATTCTGTGAATGAATTACATAGCGCGCGCCAATTAGATCACAAAGTCTTCTTGGGCACTAAAACCAAAAGCCTACAATTACGCTCGGAAAGAAAATCGCTTTAGATGTTGTTATCTAGGTGATGGCGCGCTTAATGGTGTGTTTTTGTTTTGTTTCCAAGAACATTTCTTTAGAGAATACTCTGTAAAATTTAAGAAGTACGTGGAGAGTTTTAACCTGTGCCAAATAAGAACGGCAAGAAGGGGTAGCGATAGTGGGCGCAAAACGAGTCTCTGCAGCGTAGGAGGAGGAAAAGGGTTGTTGAGGTGTTGAAGATCGCCTCTCTCTGAAACACGGTACTTCTATTTGTATTTTAGAAACACAATTTGTACTTCGTCTGTCTAAGGGGATGTTTTGCACACCATAGAACTCGAGTATTCGCGCCAGTACTCCGCACCTCTTTGCATGCCACTATAGATTTCAACTTTAAAAAGGTTTTCTTCTTTCTTTCTTTTTTTTTTCTTTCTTAATCCCCTGTTTCGAGCAGCGACTGAAGTTTGGTTAACGGCACGTTTTCACGCGAAGCGTATATACACTAACCTGTTTTTCTCGCCTTTGTTGCAGGTTCTTGCCCTGATTTCCGCTCTCAGCCACCTTTTCCACATGTACAAGAGCAACGATTCGAACACGGTATCTACGCAAGGCTTCCAACACCAGCCAAGTCAGCCAATTTGAGATCGATGGAAGTAGTTATGGGACGTGGGCGTCGAAATATAGCGATATGTTTTCAATTTATGAATAATAGATGTATTCAGAGGGCGAAGCACGCTTATATTTACTAAACATTAAAAAAAAAAAATCACGGAGGACGTTTACGGACAATTACGTCCTCCCTGTTTTTTTAATCTTTATATTTGAAGTGTTCATTATTACAACGAGCTCGTTTTCACCCATGTCTATACTTCGTTTCAGCTTGGGTCCAGACGCAGCCGATGCTACAAGCACGAGCGTGTGGCCTTGAACAGTGCCTGTACTGCACGAGCCCGCGTGCTTGGCAGGGACGCTGGAAGCCCGGAGCTCGCGCTTGTAGCATCGGCTGCGTCTGGACCCAAGCTGAAACGAAGTATATGTGTTTTGAATGGGGGGAAAACGGGCGCGTTCTCCCAGTAAACGTGTCAATTTTTTCGAGGACGGCAACAGCATCGTAAATTCCAGATTGACGAAACTCAAATAATATGATAGTGATAATCAATATATCATAATATGATAGTCATATTATGATTGATTGGTGATCATTGATTGATTGGTGAACGCCCAAAGACGACGGGCGCAGTGACGATGCAATTTTAGCGCTGCTTGACTGGGTCTGACAAATCATAGCGTCGGCGGCGGTTGGACTGAGGGAAAGGGAGTAGGCTGCGTTGTCCAGCAGTAGCGCGCGTCAAAAAAGAAAAAGGACAACTTAGCGATATAAATTTCGTTGGGGGCGTGGAGCACAAAATTGTCCCTCCAAAGTGCCTTAAATTGCGTTAAAAAAAAAAAAACTTCGTAGAAAGTTGATTATATATGAGTACGCCCCCAAACCTAACGCTGTCATAAGATCGCCTGATTTAAGCTCTTTTACCGCTATTCACCTGGCTCCCGGTCAAAGCACCTGGCGAGGTTTCGGCTATACGGCGAGAAAGTTGATCCTTCGCGCATGAGAGAAGGAGCTTGTAGTCCCGATAGTTCGGAGGTGCATAAGCTCGCAATTATTTAAATCGTTGTCTTTTAGCTATTACGAAGCCGAAAAAAAAATACTTGTGACGTCAAAACACACACACACAAACAAACAAGCAAAACGCAGGTTTTCAATACTTTAGTTTAAAAAATTAAAACGTCCAAAAACCTTTTTGAGATATCACTTATCAGTGAACCCAAAAGGTCATAGTGTGCAGCCGGACGCTCATTGCGTGTCTTGCGATGAGAGCTGCGCACCAAAATATCTTTTTTGTTTTATCTGTTTACGTAAAATGAATCATTACCTCTTGCAGTCTGTTGTTGCTTGAGATCGTGTATGACCTACAACCGGGAACAAAGAATGAACCGTAAAGCCGGGGGTCACACTGCTTGTACACCATACAAAAGACAGTCTGCATACAGATTCGAGGCGAGTCACCGCGAGATCGGTGTATCGAATGCCGCATGTCAATGAGTTCAAGGAGGAAACTTGGCACGCGGCATTCGAACCCCGAGATATCGCGGTGACTCGTGTTTGCAGACTGTCTTTTGTATGATGGATAAGAGCAGTGTGAACCAGCAGCTAGGTCACCTCTCTGCAGACTTCGTCACAAAGCTCTGTACCCACAAATCTATAAACTTGGCAAACGGCGAAGGCTACTACGTTGGGAGACGTCTGGGTCACACAAAAGAGGGTCCGGATGTGAGTTCCTCCTTCCCTTCTTTAACTGCCTGGGTTGGACCTGGGTTGGAGAAGGGAAGAAGGAGGAACTCCCCACTACACTTGTTGATGCGTGTGTTATGACCTTAATTTGTTATTGTCGATATTGATATTTATTGCGTGCCCAAAAACACCATAATGGTTTTGACATTGGTGCACAGAAGTCCGATTCCTAAAAATTTCCAATATGCAGACATACGGAACCACAATAGTCATAATAATACATTCATCATATAGTAAGACAGTCGTAACAAAAGATATTATAGACACATCAGGTACTTAGGGTAAAATAAGGCATGGAAAAAAATTGTGCCGTACAAGGATGTTGCATGATGTCTGAACAGGATAAAGTGGCGGTTCTTCTATCCGCCTGTTGGGATAAAACATGTCGCAATGTCGCGTGAATTTAGCTGGCAGACGTAAGTTTATGCTGCCCAAGAGATCAGGTACGTCAATTACACCCTGGTGAAGCTTTGTAGAAACACCGCATCTCGGCAATGCCTTCGGTCAACCAAAGCGCTGAGGTTCAAAATTTTAAGCAGAGAAGGATGTTCGAAATAAAGTCTCTGTGAAAATGTCGATCATAGACTATGCGAACCAAACGCATTTGCACCGATTCAATACGCTTGCATTCAGTTTTCGATTAATGGTTACACAAGACGGAAGCGAATTCGAGCCGGGGCCTAACCAAAGCACAAAATAAACGTAATATGGCATCAGTTGCTTGAAAGTGCCGAGTCAAACGGGAAATCATACCAAGCATTTTAAAACCGGTACCACAAATAGTTACATGAGATTTGAACGTGAGTTTGCAAACGACTAACACACCAAGGTCCCTGATCACATCATCTCGATTATTAATACAGTTTCCCAACGTGTACTTAAAATGTAAAGGATCTCTACGCCTCGTTAGCGAGATGACTTTTGTTTTGTTGGTATTCAAAGGCGAACGGTTGGATGAGCACCATTGTGAAATACTCAAAACATCAGACTCTAGCGCATCACAATCTTTTGGGAACAAATATTTGAGAATACCTAACTTAATGTCATCCGCAAATAAGAGCACTTTAGCAAACTTTACACAATTTAAAATATCGTTTATAAATACCAGGAACAACAATGGCACTAATACTGACTCCCGGAGGACACCTGAAGTTGAAAAAAAACGGATTGAATAAAACAGTATCAACACAAACAAAGTTTTTTCTTGATCACAAGTAACTATAGAAGCCCACTCACAAAGCTTAAGGGCGATACCATATTGTTTTAATTTATGTACAATCAAAGAATGAGCAACCTTATCGACCGTCTTTAAAAGGTCGGAATAAATCGAGTCAACCTGTCTGTGTCTTACACTTTTTCTTTCGATTTTCCTTCCCAGTCTCAGGGTTTTAATATCATGATCTACAAAGGTTGATCATAATGTAAAAACAGCGCAAACAGACACGGACGAAGGAGAAGAAACACGCAGACGGGACAAGCGCTGACTCGCAACTGAATCTTTATTACTTGAAAAAGGAAAAAGAAAAAGAAAATAAGATAAAAACACACACACCAGGAAGACCCCAAATCAGCACTCTCACTCAGACATGCACGTGTCAGCCCCTTTCCCTATCAGCACCATCACATCACCGCGTGGCCAACTTTCACCCTCTCGCGCATAAATTCAAATTCTTTTTTCTTTTTGTGTAAGCGTGATTGTAAGCGTGTACAAAGGTTGGTTTGGACTGAACGTCATCTAATAAGGTCATGTTGTTGCTGTGTCAGATACTTTCATAAATGAGAGATAAGACACTCTTGCATAATGGCTTCAAGTATTTTAGCAAAACCGCGCAGCAGTGACACGGGACATAATTCGATACAACACAACTGCGTCAGCACCTTTATGAACGGGCACGACTATAGCTTCCTTCCATATTGCGGGAAATATACTATGCAGAGACATATTAAAAATATGAGCTAATAGTGGCGCCAGAAGACCACAACATCTTTTAATAATAAATGGTGGAATTTCGTCAGTGCCGACAGACAATTTCGACTTGAGAATTTCTATGGCCGTGACGACGTCCCGTGTAGTAGACACTGAACAGGGAGAGCGAGTCCCCATCTCTGGGATCATTCACTCGACCTGACTTCTCCGAATGTATGGACGGTAAGTAGCAGCTGCTAAAAAAACGAGGCAAACTCATCAGCGATGTCTTTTGGCAATGTAACACAGTAAATATCCCCGTTACTAGAAGAGCGAAGAGATGAATGTTGTGAAAACGAATGTGGTTTGCTATTTACGAATTTCCGGAAAGATTTAAGATCACAATATAGACAATTTTCAACACGTCTTTCGTGAACGTATTTATTACGTCATCTTGAAGACCCTAAGATGAAAAACAATAATAAAAAATTTAAAAAAGCTAGACGAAGACAATTGAAATTTTGTTGTCTTCGTCCGTTTTTTTATACTTTTTTATTTCAGGGTTTACATAGATGTCGATTCATTACCAGATCGCCTGCACTCTATCACTGCTTACAATTTCGTTACGTGCAAGCAATATTTTAGCTAAGGAACGAAAGCTGGAAAATGTTTGGTATCACTCTTGCTTACACGTTCTCTTGAATAAACCATGAAAGCGAGTCTCAATTCCCTCGAAAACCAGCTCGGAAACGCCCTCGCTTTAACAAGCCTTTTAGTCACATATTTGTCGATAGCCTCTTTCATTACCGACGTCAACATTTTGCTGCAAAATCTGCGTCATTCGAATCATATAGCTCAACCCACGCATACGATTCACCATGTCTGAACAGGCTGAAGTAATCTCCCTTTTCATAACAGTCAATGGATTTCGAAAGTTCTCGCGATAAACATGACAAGTAAATTTCGGCTTCAAAGGGCAGATGATGACCATCGACCCTCACCAAGGGGTGGGACGAAGACATTATCGCGCCGGCTGGGAAGCTTGATAAAAGCAAGTCAAGTGTATTGCCTGATACATTCGTAAGATTATTGCGTTCAGAAAGGCCATAAAAATCGATAAGTGGCAGAAACCAAGAAGCTTTGCTTTCTGTCAGGTAATCACAACGATAAGTCTGCCAAGAGCCCAGTCGAAGGTTAAAATCGCAAAATATTTGCGCTTCGTTTTCGCTAAAATTAATTTGACTTGTTAATTCGTCAAAGTGTGAAATAAAAGTTGAGCATCCAGATTTAGGTGGTGAATAGTAGTTTCCAATAAGTTACTTACTACGATCGCGTAATAAACTTTAGAGCCATACGCACTCATCACATGTCTCAAGGTCATGTCTACTGTGCGATTTCAACTTGCTCGAGACTGCAATTAACACCCCCCCGCCGAAACGTTGACAAGTGACGCTATAGTCATGGCCACGGCGAAGCACAGTGTAGTCGTTCGTGAAATATTGTTAATCATGTATTTTGCTACATAAACAAGTCTCAGTTAGACAGATTATGTCAAAAGAGGAAAGCGCTAATTTCGACAAAAATTCATCTGCCTTCGGTCGTAAACCGCGAATATTTTGGTAGTACACCTTAACTGTGTCTTTCGACGCTGCCATTTTGTTCTATTGATTCAGACACGCGCGACATGTTCAGTTTACCGAATAGCTGGTGAAACAGGCACTTTTCTGCCTAGACTTCAGAGCTACATGAAAAGAAGCATAAGAGGTGTATTTCGTCTTAAGTTTAGTGCAGGAGGCTATCTTTGCCCTCAGGACAGGTTTGATAATATCAAGCACATCTGTAACCGACGTGTCCTGATCTAGCCGAGACACAAACAGAGCATCCGAAATCGACTGGCGCGGTACAGATATTACCTTGCAGTTCTTGGACGTTCCACTGGAGGCACTCTGCTTGGCGTCGAGACTTCCACGGCACAAAGCCGTCCTCGGTAACGTTCGACCGGGGAGTTGACCTCGCA
Source organism: Ixodes ricinus (assembly GCA_037355805.1). Taxonomy (NCBI): domain Eukaryota; kingdom Metazoa; phylum Arthropoda; class Arachnida; order Ixodida; family Ixodidae; genus Ixodes; species Ixodes ricinus. The sequence continues at coordinate 5,568 of JAZHYW010011165.1, read as the reverse complement.
GACCAGGATAGCTAGGTTCGACTTTTGAGAAAAGGTACATGGAAGTGACGTAATGGAAAGGAGGAACGTATCCAAGCAACAGTCACGTGGCGGCTTTGCTCACTTTGACGCCGCTACGTCATCGCAAACTTGACACCTGTCACCCGTTTGAGCGACGTCCGGAGCCAACCGCCGACGAGCGGAAGGAGCTACGCATTCCCTGAAGCGTCCCTATGCGCGGGATACGGGGTAGGATTTACTACGACGCGGGGAGCAGTTCCTGCGTTTAGTGAAGAAACGGCAACCAATCCTGTGCGTCGCTGGCCGTCGCATCTGTTCTAGTACAGGTAAAAGTATTGAAAAACAATAAACACCTGTCGGGCGTTGTTAAAACAAACCGCTTTTTTGTATCCTTTTGCAATACATCTAAGAGTTATTTGGAGAGAAAGTTGTTTCATTATTAAAATGAATGCGGGATGCGCGCTTCGCGCCTTCTTTAAAGCAACATGTCGGAGCAAGCCAGAATCGCGGGGTTGATGGCTGCACATAAAGAGCTCCCGTTACCAGCGTTTTGCGGTCCCGGCGCGTAATGAAGACGCGGAAGCAAGCAGACGACCTGGACAAAGACGCCTGCTTGCTCTGTTGAACCCAAGAAACATTCGGTTGATATGACTTACCCTGAGACAGGGAAGAAACAAGATACGTAAAAGGGACGGTCAACGCACAGCGTATCCAAAAACAGCTGTGTGTTCGGAGACGCGCCTTTCTTTTCCTTTCCTGTCTCAGGTCAAGGTATGTCCACTTCTCACGAGCTCGCCTGAGCGCTCACCTTTTTTGAGACCTACAGTGTAGTCATAACTTGCAACAGCAACTACTTTCATCTTGTCTGGAATACCTCAGTAACAAACTTCGCCACGTCTTTTTTGTACATATGCTGTAAACGACTTAATTTTCGCGAAAAATAGGTCCCGCGAACAATTCCGGTAAGATGTCAACACATTGGAATCTATATTGAGATCCCACCACGTCGCGAAATTTAGAACCCGCGATTCATTCCAAAACTTCAGCTTTGAACTAAATCGCGAAATATTGATCCCGCGAAAAATAGGTCGTTTACAGTATATTACTGTCTAGCTGCATTTAATCTTGTCCCGAATATGGCAGGCCTTCGTGTATATTAATATATGTGTTACAAAATACAACCCAGAGGTGGTGTGCTGCAAAACGTGTTCAAATAGGAGATAAATTTTTGACATAATATGTGATTTAAGAATGTCCAAGTGTTTAGGTTGTGCTATGCTAGTCAGTGTTCATTTTTACTTTCGAGAATGAAATATTGCATCACATGTTTTCATATCATTTTACTTTTTCAAGTTACGGTTTTGCATTCTAAAAATAAAGCACTTTCAAAAATAAACTAGCTGTGCAACATACCATAAACCCTGATACTCTACGTAAAAAAGGACACATACACCGAAAGGTCTCAAACAGCTGAAATTTTTATTTTCCAAAAAGTGCTTAAATAGGCACCGTGACAAAAAGTAGGGGAGAGAGAGAAACCTGGAATGTCTTGAGAGATCCTAACTGACACAAATCCCAATACTAACATCAAGAGGCACACCTGAGTGATGTACAGTCATAATACAGAAGGCAATAACGGGATGCTTAAAACCACAGGGGAAATGAAACAATACCCAAAATGGCAATATACCTGGTTTAATCAACACTATACAGGTCTACAGATGGTCTAAAGTATTTCTCGGCTCTTTGCAGGGGAAAGTGAGGTGACCATTGTCGGTTTGGTAACCCGCAAGCCTTCTCGGTCATTATCCCACTCATTTCATGCCTTCTGCTCATAAAATGGAAAGGCTATCGATATCACCGCCATGCACTCAATACATATCCGGGGGCAGTACCGTTTGTCTCTGAACACAGCACATGGAATACCTGTGAACAGGTCCATCATGTTCCTCGACCTTACACTGGAATTTAAAGATATAAACGAATGTTGCAAGCATGAACCAAGGTCGTGCAAAGGATTTCTTTTGTTTGCATCTGGACATTCCAAAACTATAAAACACAGTGTTTCCTATGTTGCTCTTGTATTGGCCTTAAAGAAATATTGTCACCAGAATAACGGGCAAAGTTTTGAAAAGCACTTTTTCTGCCTACGTGATTCTGGGTATCCGATTGGTTTCCTGGGATGCGCATCTGAAAACACCTGCACCAAACTGTAACACAAATCAGCTGACACAGATATGGCAGAGAGAAGACAAGAACTAAGCAAAAAATTGTAGTACCTATACATTCATGGCATAACCCATAAATTAAAAGGAAGTAGCTGCAAGGCAGGGCAATAAGGTTGTGTGCTCTGCTCCAAACAAGGCGTATTGTTTGGAGAAAGGTATAAAATGCAGGCGAGCTGGTGAATGACATCCAAAGTAACCCTGAGACGTAGGAACAATGAAGTCTCTAACACAGCTTAAAATTGATTGAACAACCTCTTTCACAATTCAAACGACCTCCTCGCCCACTACACAGTGTACCCTGACAAGACAAGACAAAGTAAATTACAACTTCAACCAGAAGAAAATGTGCACATTTCTTACAAGACATAATGTGCCCCGTGTGACACAGGGGTTGTTTATCACATTCCCCTATCACATGGCAAATGTCACATCGGTGATAGGACAAGAAAGCATGCAGCATCTGTCAAGGAAATTACAGCAGCTCATTGCCGCACCTGTAAACACAGTGTTGTGTTCAGCAGCATCACCATCCTTGCAAGAAACAAAAGCCCGTATGCACGAGAAATGCGAAAACATTTAAAACAATGGCCATCGAAGGAAACAAAGCAGCATGCGTTAGCGTGCCTTCCAACAAACTCGACAAGAAAAGCAGAACTGTTTGGAATGTTTTACGTCCCGCTGAAATGCGAGTCGTTTAAACTAATTTGTATCTATAGCTCTCAGAATAAAGAACAAAAAGAAGCAGATGGCTGAGGCACATGAAGAGGAAGAAGTATTAAACCATAGTTGGTAGTCCAGCGACATGTTTTTTTCTCAAGTTCAAGCTGGCCCTAGCCATGGTGGCTGTGTGATAAACTGTGCAGGGTGTTGGAGCTGAGGAGACTGCATAGCTTATGGGCGGCCATGACTGCAGAGCAGCGAGTGAAGTGTGCACTTGACGGCTTTCACGGGGAGGGCTTCACTGACGGCAAGGGAACAGACGGGTCCTTGGTGGTCGAGACCTTTATCGTGGTGGCGAGCGGCTCCCCGTTGCCAGTGGCGTCCGTGCTGGGCATCACCGTGGCGAGGGCGGTAGGGGCACCCCGACGGTGTCCTTTTGGGTGGGACCACCTTCGTGGCGACGTCCCTCATCGGTGGGACTGCCATCCTGGCGTGTGCGGCACTGCGCAGGGGCACGGCTGCAGCGCGTCTCGAACCGGGCGACAAGGCGTTGCCTCAAAGCCCTGTCCGAGAGGCCGACCGGAAGGTTGGCAGGAGCCAGCCTCTCGCCACCAGACACTGACCCCTCCGAGCTCGGCTCGGACTCCAACTCTGACTTGTCAGGGTCGGAACCCGACTCGGGTTTTGGCTCGCTCAACGCAAGGCAGGCGTTGTGCAGCACTGCACGTGCCGTCATAATGGTGGTGGTGGCTATTGATGGATGGTAATGCAGAGTCCAGTGCCTTTGCAGACACCAGAACCTGTTTTTCAACAGCCCACTGCAGCGCTCCACATCGGACCTGACCGAGGAATGTGCCTTACTAGACCGGCAGCAAGCAGATGGAGGTCACGTGGATCCCAGGGACAGGGGTGATGAACCAAGACTCCAAGCCAAAGTCGCCTGCACGTTTAGAGGAGGGAACCTATTATAATACTGTTTTCTTTAAAATTGACGGCAAGAAAGCAGCGAAAAGAGGTGATTGCAACTTTGTGTTTTCCTGGTACTATGCTTCTTTGGATAGTGTTTACAAAGATGTGCCAGAGGTATAGACACAGGGCCTGCACAGTTGATGTTTGGTACAGTACATTTTCTGTGGAACTGTGGATTTCAAGGGGTACACAGCCACCGTGTGCAAGAGGAATGAAACGAGCATGCTCACCGAGGAGGAGCCTGTGGTCGTCTACCAGCCGCCCTTGCTTGATGTTGCCGCAGAGCGAAGAGAAGCATTACACAAAGGAGTCGTGCACCGACCCAGGCACCGTGGCTCCATGCATCTTACCCGGCATTCAGCGTCACGCATCTGGAAGTGTGAGAGAGATACCGACATGAATTTACCTGAATGTTCCACTCATGGTTCACAAAGCAGTCTCAATTCCAGAACCTTCAAAGTTCTTTTGACACTATTAACATGATTGCAACACACCTTCATGGACGCAAGATATGATGACATGCAACCACTTCTTTCAAACAAAAATAATGTGGCAGGCGGGAGGATGCATGTTTTAAAAGTCACGACATACTACATTGAGCACACGCTCGTGCAGTCGGAGCACAGGGGCGGATTCAGAGGGGTGGTCCGGATGTCCTGGCCCCCTCTTGAGTTCTACATGTGTAAAAATTTAGGGCGTGGAAAAGGGGGGGGGTATTTAAGTGTGATACGCTGACCAAAAACCTGACCCCCTCCCTTCTAGAAATACCTGCGTCCGCCCCTGGCGGAGCACACAAGCCCCCACCTCTCATTTATAAAATGGCATATCCACACCGTACCGGCGTTACGCTGTATTCTTTTTGACACACATGGAACTGATTTTGAGTACGTAATTCGAGCGTACTTACCACCATCACGTTGAGGGCGTAGAAATGCTTGCGGCACAGTACACCGCCTTCGTGGCGGTGGGATCGTTCTTGGACGGACCGACGATGGCGATCATCGTTTCGTTCACGCAACCGATGACGCCGAATATCCTACCGAGCGGCCCGAGGCCCGTCTCCACGTCGTACCTCTCGCTCGGCGTCTCGGGGAAGCGGAGCCAGCAGCGCCGGACCCCGACACGACGCACATAGCGACGGACGCGACGCGGACAGAGACGCCGACTGTCTTCAGTCCCGCGCTACGTGCTCGTCGCTCGCCACCGAACTTTGGAAGCACTCCGTGTCGTAGAAACGAAGTGTACAACACTTGAAGCTCCACAGTCGGGAACGTCCACGAGCTTCGTTTAGCAGTCTCTCCACCTCCGGCTCCTCGCGCCAACGTTGTCTCGCGCTGCCGACGCTGCGTCGCACGCTTGCAATCCTCCGGGAGCTCGAATGCTGCGCGGTGCTGCCGGTGAGTCTTCCCGGCGAAAACAATAACTAAATTAGTTGAAAAGTGGCACAATAGCCCGACGACGATGCGGTTCGGAAAATATGACCAACGAAAGACACCTTCTAAAGAGCAAGTACCTTTTGAAACGTACTCAGTACAAAACGAAACGTCACTTTGTTGTCACGTCCGGTAGCCGACTCCGCCCAGTTTTGCCGACTCCGCCCACATTTTTCTAGGGAAATTACGTCAGTTTTGCTTCCAACCAATCAGACGTGAAGACGTCACTTCCGTGTACTTTTAAAAGGAACATGTACAATGTCGAACCTAGCTATCCA